>CAUYPK010064352.1:0-13872 GCA_963574355.1 Loris lydekkerianus
AGAGGAGGTCAAACTCTCCCTCTTTGTTGACGACATGATCTTATACTTAGAGAATCCCAAAGACTCAACCACAAGACTCCTAGAAGTCATCAAAAAATATAGTAATGTTTCAGGATATAAAATCAATGTCCACAAGTCAGTAGCCTTTGTATACCCAATAACAGTCAAGATGAGAAGCTAATTAAGGACACAACTCCCTTCACCATAGTTTCAAAGAAAATGAAATACCTAGGAATATACCTAAGAAGGAAGTGAATGACCTCTATAAAGAAAATTATAAAATCCTCAGAAAGGAAATAGCAGAGGATATTAAGAAATGGAAGAACATACCATGCTCATGGATGGGAAGAATCAACATTGTTAAAATGTCCATACTTCCCAAAGCAATGTACCTACCCAATGCCATTCCTATTAAAATACCAACATCATACTTTCAAGCTTTGGAAAAAATGATTCTGTGTTTTATATGTAACCAGAAAAAGCTCCGTATAGCTAAGGCAGTTCTTAGTAATAAAAATAAAGCTGGGGACATCACCATATCAGATTGTAGGCTGTACTACAAAGCCATAGTGGTCAAGACAGCATGGTACTGGCACAAAAATAGAGACATAGATACTTGGAATCAAATAGAAAAACAGGAAATGAAACTAATATCTTACAACCACCTAATCTTTGATAAACCAAACAAGAACAGACCTTGGGGGAAAGACTCCCTATTCAATAAATGGTGTTGGGAAAACTGGATATCCACATGTAAAAGACTGAAACTGGACTCACACTTTTCCCCACTCACAAAAATTGATTGATAAAGATGGATAAAGGACTGAAATTTAAGGCATGAAACAATAAAAATCCTCAAAGAAAGCATAGGAAAAACCCTGGATGATAGTGGCCTGGGGAAAGATTTTATGAAGAAGACTGCCATGGCAATTGCAACAACAACAAAAAAATAAACAAATGGGACTTTATTAAACTGAAAAGCTTCTGTACAACTAAGAAGACAACAACCAAAGAAAATAGACTACCTACACAATGGGAAAGGAAATTTGCATATTTTGAATCAGACAAAAACTTGATAACTAGGATCTATAGAGAACTCAAATTAATCCACATGAAAAAAGCCAACAATCTCATATATCAATGGGCAAGAGACATGAATAGAACCTTCTCTAAAGAAGACAGGCGAATGGCTAAAAAACATATAAAAAAAATGTTCATCATCCCTATCTATTAGAAAAATGCAAATCAAAACCACCCTGGGATACCATCTAACCCCAATGAGAATGGCCCACATCACAAAATCTCAAATCTGCAGACGCTGGCATGGATGTGGAGAGAAGGGAACACTTTTACACTGCCGGTGGGACTGCAAACTAGTACAACCTTTTTGGAAGGAAGTATGGAGAAACCTCAAAGCACTCAAGCTAGACCTCCCATTTGATTCTGCAATCCCATTACTAGGCATCTACCCAGAAGAGAAAAAATTGTTTTATCATAAGGACACTTGTACTAGACTGTTTATTGCAGCTTAATTTACAATTGCCTAAACGTGGAAACAGCCTAAATGACCACCAACCCAGGAATGGATTAACAAGCTGTGGTATATGTATACCATGGAATACTATTCAGCTATTTAAAAAAATGGAGACTTTACATCCTTTGTATTAACCCGGATGGAAGTGGAACACATTATTCTTAGTAAAGCATCATAAGAATGTAGAAGCATGAATCCTATGCACTCAATTTTGATATGAGGACAATTAATGACAATAAGGTCATGGTGGGGGTGGGGGAAGGGGAGAGCAGAGAGAGAAAGAAGGAAGGAGGGGTGGGGAAATGAAGAGCAGAGAGAGGGAAGGAGAGTGGGGGGTGGGGCCTTGGTGTGTGCCACAACTTCTGGGGGCAAGACAGGATTGCAAGAGGGATGTTACCTAAAAAATGCAATCAGTGTAACCTGGCTTATTGTACCCTCAATGAATCCCCAACAATAAAAAAATAAAAAATAAATAAAAACTATCACACTGAATAAATAAAAAATATTACATGTTTTTTACAAGAGGTATATCTTAAATAAAAACACAGAAAGATTGAAAGTAAAAGGAAGAAAAATGTATCCCTGTGAACACTGACTAAGAAAGTACCTGAAGTTATATTGATATTTGATAAAGTAGACTTTAAGCCTCAAGGAATGCTGGAGTTTAAAAGGGTTATTTTGAAATACCAGATGGTCAACCCACCAGAAGAATATAATAATTCTAAAATTATATATACTTCTAACATAAGTTTAAAATGATGAAGCAAAAAGTGACAGAAGAGGAGAGAAAGACAAAGCTCAATCATGGGGAGCTACTTAGCAAAGTTCTACCAGAAACTAATGGAATAAGCAAGCAAAACAATCAGCAAGTATAGAGAAGATTTAAACAACATGAATAACAAACTTTTAGATATAGATATATGGACACATAGAGATATATTTTATATAGAGCTATATCTATAATATACAAAGATATATAGATATATTATACAATATCAGACAGAATAAATATTCCTTATAATTCTTAAACAACATATTTTGTTTCATAAAATGTTTTTAAAAATTCAAAGGATTATAATAGTTCAGAGTATACTTCTCAGATCATAATGGAATTAAAAAAAATAGCAGAACAATAATTAGAAGTTTCTCAGATATATAGGAATTAAGGAACATTCTTCAAAATAACCTCTAGTTCAAAAAAAAATCTTAGAAACAATTTTTTTAAATATTTTCAAATGAATAGTTTACAAGATATGTTAAACTTGTGAGATATAAACAAAACAATACTTAGTAGATTCATAGTCCTAGAATGGATATAATGGTGAAAGGGAAATGCTAAAAACCAACAATAATATCTCAAGAAGCTAGCAATGGAATAGCAAATTAAATTAAAGAAAGCAGAAGGAAAGAAATTATTAAGATAAAGGTAGAAAATAATGATATAGTAGTGGATTTCAAAGGTATAATAAACCATAGCCAATAGGTTATTATTTTTAGAAAATCCTAACAATATTGATATATATATTCCTAGTAAAACTAATGAGGAAAAAGAAAAGAGAAAGGATAAATAACCAATATCAAGAAAGAAAAAGGAGCTGTCACCAAGCATTCTGCAGACACTATAAATATGAAGACATCATTATCAATTTGTGACAGTTATGATCTGCCATAACCTCTCTCACCATTTTTTTTCAATATTATGCTACAGGTCCTAAGTAATGTAAGAAGACAAGAAGAGATTTAGAAGGAAGAAATAACACTGTCATTGACCATAGATGATAAGATCATCTATGTAGAAAAGCCAAAAGTATAGACAAAAAAAAAAAAAAACCCTCCCAGAAATAATCAGCAAGTATAGCATGGTTACATGATACAGGGTTGATATACAAAAAAATGAATCACATGCTGTTTATATTAGCACCCCCCCAAAATGAAATACTTGGGTATAAATCTGATAAAATATGTGTACTATTTTATAAGGAAAACTACCAAACTCAGATAAAAAAATTAAAGAAGAACAAAATAAACAGAGAAGTGCTACATCTCTGTGGCTAAGAATTAGAGTCATATTTTAAAGACATCAGTTCTTCAACACAACTCCAATCAAAATCCCATCATTGACTTGAAAGTTTATAAAGAGAGGCAAAAGAACCAGAAGAGCCAACTCAATATTGGAGAAAAGCAAAGTCAGAAGACTGACACACTACCCTACTTCAAGACTTCCTGCGTAGCTACAGTAACTAAGGCAATGTGGTATATTCACAAAAGTCTAGACAAGTGGTTCTCAACTTTCCTAATGCCATGACCCTTTAATACAATTCCTCATGTTGTGGTGATCCTCAACCATAAAATTATTTTTGTTGCTACTTCATAAATGTAATTTTATTACTGTTATGAATTGCAATGTAAATATCTGATATGCAGGATGGTCTTAGGCAACCCCTGTGAAAGAGTCATTCGACTCCCAAAGGGGTCGCAACCCACAGGTTGAGAACTGCTGGTCTAGACAAATGCATCACTAGAACAGAAAAGACAGCACAGAAATTGTGTGTGAGTGTAGGTGTACACACACACACACACACAGAGTCAACTCATCTTTGACAAGGGCAATACAATGGACCAAGAATTTTTTCTAACCAACAGCGCCATAACAAATAGTCATCCACGTGCATATACACTCTACTCATCAGTTGATGGGCACTTGGGCTGATTCTATATTTGCAATTGTGAAATTTGCTGTTTCCAGGTGCAGGTGTCTTTTTGATAAGATGACTTCTTTTCCTTTGGAGAGATACACAGCAGTGAGATTGCTGGATTGAATGGTAGGTCTACATCTATTTCTTTGAGGAATCTCCATACTGTTTTCCCTAAAAGTTATACTAATTTGCAGTCCCACCAACATTTTTTAAGGGGTACAAGGCTCAGGGAAAGATTTTTTTTTGTTTGTTTTTTTAGAATAGAGGATACAAATACAAAATTGTAGAGTCTTATAGGTAGCGTCATTCTGAGTAGAATACACAGAATATAAAATAAAAAATTGATATGACTAGGTCTGACAGAAATAAAAGGGAATGAGAACAAAAATGGGGGATTCTTTGTCTTCTAAGATAGTGGCAAGGAGCAGAGAAAAGCAAACAGATATAGAGACATTTTGAAATCAAGTACAAATTGATTTTCCCTTAGATGGCTTTAAAAAACTAAATAAAAGCATAATAGACTGTATAACAGCTTTGCAGTAGTATGCATTGAATTAATGAATGAAACGTTTAAATCACTACTGCATGAATAAATTAAAAGTCATCTGCAGTGAATAAGAAGACAGTTGGTGAAGGAGAAATACAGATATAAGGAATGTATAAACTTTAGGTGTGCAACAAGGTGTTGTTGGAGATAAATGGAAGAATTGTTAAGTATCTGGGGGCTCAACTGAGGGTGTAGAGTAGGAATATTTAGAAGAACAAGTTAGCCTGTGCATTATTTTACTTTCTTTCGCAACATTCACCATCTTACGAATAGAAGTGGAGCATATGAATAGTGATGCCGCTTAACAAGATGCAGTATATTCAAGGTAGAAAACAGGTAGAAGACTTTGGGTGAACGGCACTTGAGCGTCAGGGAAAAAATAGCTGATAGGATCGTCTAATGAGCCAGGCTTAGTAGGATGGCAAGGGGAAAGACAGAGGGAGACCCCAATGGAAAAGACGTACCTGTGACTTGAAGAGTGTGATGAAGACAAAGACCATGAATGTAAAGGGAAAATAAGTTAAATAAAAATAATTAGAAGTTGTGGTCAAAGAGGACAATTTCAGAGTTCTAAGATTTGGAGGTGGAGCAGAAAGGAGTGATTCATGGTGTCCACTCTGTGAGTGGCAAGAACACTAACAGAGAATAAGAGGAAGAAGAGGCGTATTATGGTATGTATTATGGTAAGTCACAGTGGACAGAGAGAGTTGTAAGATACACAAGATTAGAAAGATTCCAAAACACCTGCTATGTCCAAATGAAGAAGGTGCGAAGTGGCCCTGTGAGGAGTTTTCCAACAGGATCCACAGACAGGAGAGGAGTGAGTGAGTCTGATGACATTCAGAGATGAAAGAGATCTGGGTTGGTGGTGAAAGTATTGGGGGTTGCATGGGAGTTACAAAGAGAGAATTTAATTTTTAGGGTGATGTGGCAATTCTGCATTGTGGCCATCAAAATCCTCTACTTTTTTTTTCCTGGACATATACTAAGCCACCTCTCCCAGCCTCCCTCGCAGGTAGGTATGGCCACTTGACTGAGTTCATGCCTGCCATTTCCAGAATGGAGCTATAAAAATCAGGATCCTTCATTTGATGGCCCAAAGCAGAGAGTCCGGTAGAGAATTCTGCCTAGAACTCTATGAAAGGGGTTGACAAGCCTTTTCTTAAAGGGTGAAATGGTAAATAACGTTAAGCTTGGTGGGATAAGAAGTAAAACAAAGGATATTATGCATGTACTTTTATAACTGTTTATAATCTAATTACTTAAATAGGTAACCATTTTTAGCTCATGTGCTACACAAAAGCAGGCATCAGGCCAATTTGGCCCACAAGCCATTATTTGCTGCTGCATGTCTAAAGCAATCCTGGAGCCCATGCTGGGAAGAGCCTGGGTCTCCAAATGACTGTGTAGGACAAAGCTTCTCCCTCACCCAGTGTTGACTGGACTGTATGTATGTTAGAAATAAGCTTCTGTCACGCTAAACCCTGGAAATGTAAATGGCATTCATTGTAACAGCCAGTTTTGGGGGCCAACAGATAAGAAAAATTTGGAAAATTAAAGAAAGAGGCACACCTTAAAATAAGATGTAATATTTATTGAGCATTTTCTGTATGCCAGACCCTGTGCTAAGAGTTTTACATACATTATCACATTTAACTTCCACAAAAATAAGAGGTAGGTATTATCATATGCATTTTACAGATGAAAAAAACAGGAGTTAAGCAAATTGTTTAAATCATAGGGCTAAAAGGTGATGAACTTAGACTCACACCTAAATTGCTTTGACTCTGAAGCTTGCTCTCTTTTGCAAGCATATCATGCTGTCTCCCAGGAATGGAATGGATTGTAGGGGAATGTGCTTTGAATGGCTGAATTCCATTTACTTAATTACGTACCAAATCATTCATGATTTATAACTTGTCTAGTTCCAAGAATGACTTAAGTAAGTTTTTATTATTTAGAAGAATGTAAAGCAACTGATTCAAAGTTCCAATTAGGAAACTAATATGTGGTGGTAAGCCCTAGAGAAAATTCCTCCCAGAGGCTCCTTGTTGTAAACAGAAGAGATCTTTGAGCAGTAAAATTCCATGCATTGACATCTCAGATTATTCTAACTCTCTTAGATTATTCTCTCTCTCATTCTTTTCACAGTTATAACAAATTTGCTACTCTAATTCTAATACCCAAAGCAATACGTTATCAGGTGAGTGAGAAGCTGCTAAAAATGTTCATGCTGTCCAAAGTGAGAGACCATTCATATCAGGACCACAAAAATACAAATGTACACTTGCCAGGAGCAAAAGGCCCATGCCCCTCAGTAGCCCTGGGGTGAGCACACTACATTATCAGAAACTATACAATAGTTGGTATTCCTAATGAAGCTTGATTATTCCAAAAATTTAAAAATATCTATAAACCACTCCAGAGTTAGAAATACTTTATCAACTATCCCAACACATATTGCCAATTTAAAACCAGGCTGGTATTTTTTATAATGATAATATAATTGCCTGAAAAAGACATGTATGTGATACTTTTCATTTCTCCAACAGTAGAATAAACCAGATGTTATCAGAAGGGTAGATATTTATTGGCAAACTCTAAACTTAAATATGACTTCTGCTAAAATATGATGTGTTGTCCTTATTGCCAGAAGAATATCGAAAACAGATAAAATTTTGGAGGGAGGATATGTATAAAGCAAAATCTATACTCTTGTTTTCTTTAATGTAATATGTAACCTTCCCACAGCAAGCAATCCGAATTATTCAATTGTTCAAAATAAATTTGGACTTTGGCTACTCAGATACCCTGAATAAAGACAGTCTTTGGAAAATTGTGACAAGAAGGTATTTTTTTAGGCTGAGCATAACTAGATTATTGGAGTATGTGGAACCAACAAAAAGGAAATTGTGTCATGTGACCTTACAAAAGGTAGAGTTTTAAATTCCTCTCCTAACATGTTTAAACTACTGGGATGTATGTACAAAGCATAGACCAACACACTGTCCCTTGGTTTATAATCCTAATAGGGAAGAGAAAGAATGGCCTAATGAATTCATCTTTCATAGAGAGTTTTAAAAAACTGATGTTATTTAAAATACAGTACTAACATTTATTCTAAAGAATACCTTTCAGTGGTAATAAAGAGGCAAGGTAGTGTAGAACGTGAATACAAGGAAGAGAATATATACAGAGGCTTTTATTCATCTGTCTTTAGGCAAGTTGCTGCCTCTTCTTCATTCCTTAATGTTCTCATCTATTAAACAAACAGGTCAGACATGACATCCTCGGTGGTTCCTTCCAGCTCTGACATGCTAAAAATTCTCTGTTGCTCATCCTGATCTTGGAAACTCAAGGAGCACCCCTTGCTTAATTGACCATGGAGAAAATAGTGAGTTTGGAGTCCAGTACCTTTTGATCAATTTTCAGTTCCTCTCAACTGAATCAAGAAATCTTGGAGTCTTCTGAAACCTTTAATACTAAACTTAATCTGATCCTCAATTTACTGAGAGGAAGAGTCTGGGATTTAGAAATTTGCCCAAAGTTGCACAGTGGCACAGTTAAGACGAGAATCCAGGTTTCTTGACAACCAATCCCCCATTCTCCAATCTGTGATATGCTGCCTCTCTGCTATGTGTTTGAGACAATGTGCAGATTAAAATTATATAAAACATCATGGCTCAGTGCCTGTAGCTCAGCAGCTAGAGCGCCGGCCACATACATTGGAGCTGACAGGTTTGAACCTGCTAAACAACAATGATAACTATCAAAAAAAAAAAAAAAAAAAAAAAAAAAAATCCAGGCATTGTGGTGGGTGCCTATAGTCCCAGCTACTTGGGGGGCTGAGGCAAGAGAGTAGCTTAAGCCCAAGAGTTTGAGGTTGCTGTGAGCTGTGACATCACAGCACTTGACCAAGGGTGATATAGTGAGATTCTGTCTCAGTCAGCTGTGAGCTGTGACATCACAGCACTTGACCAAGGGTGATATAGTGAGATTCTGTCTCAAAAAACAAAAACAAAAAAACATGAAAAGTCCACATGCTTCTAGACTCAGAATCAGTAGCAGGGGAGCCAATATAGTTAGAGCAGAGGTACTTTGAAAAAAAAAATTAATAAAAGATTGTTTAAGAGGTTAGGGGCCTCTAGGGATAAGGGTCCAGTCTTCTTTGCCAACACAGAACTCAATGAAAACTAAGACTTATGTATAAATGCATTTTTGTTGAAGTTTTTCCACTGAGATTGGAGGAGGGCAAACTGATTCAGATAAAATGAGAACTGACCTCAGCTGACCCAAAACTTTTGCCCAAGGCACAAAACAAAGCCCTAGTAAAACTATAGTCTGGGTTCAAAGAAAGGTCAGTAAAGGGGAGGGTGGGTGAAGATGCGGACTGAGAAATGAAAACATTTGTATAATACTCCTCTTCCTGACCAAAAGCTGCCCTGCCAAATTATCATGAGAAAGGCTTTTTACATAGACATCTCAGCCCAGCTAAACTAAAAGTTGGAGTCCACTCTCAGATTTTATACTTGGTTCCCAAAGAAAGAATAATTCAGTGAAGATTTTGAAAATCTGACTCCTTTAGATAAACAGGTTTCTCCTATATCAGGAAGACATGTATTGAATGGGAAAGGTATGGAACTCTTCCCGAGGCAGGAAGGGTCTGAAAAAGTTGTGAGGTCTGACAATTAAGTTCATGAACTCACCCTAGAAAGGTGCTTCCCTGCCTTATTGCTGAATATCACTACAGGCACCTTCAAAATGCTCCCACTGGAGATGTAGTGACTGTGATGATTTTCAGCAATGATGTATGCAGCATTATTTCTAAAATGAGTCCCCAAGTTGGTCAAATCTTTATACAACATCAGTGCTGATGGCCATTGCAAAAAAGACTTCCAAAATTGAAGGGTGGACTAGGTGCTGACATGGGTGCCTAGCTTCCCAAGGGGAGTATTTCAAAGGTGACCAGAGTGGTATTCAGCAATGAGGTATGTAGAACTTTTCCTAGGATGAGTTTGTGAACTTAATTGACCTTTTGTTCAGATGTGCCCAAGATTAAGTAAGGGATCATAAAAAGCTGAGGACAGCCATTATGAAGACAGGGCCTCTTAGGTCATCATCTGCAGGATCTTAGTAAGAACATGAATTTGATCACAAGACCCACAGACAAACCTTGATGTTCCCTAACAGAAATTTAAGAAACATAAATCCATGATGGTGATGCCATAAAAGGTTATGAAAAATTGGTTCTGGTTTTGATTTTAAAGTGTACGCCATGAAATTTTTATACTCTTCCCCAATCCTTACCTTGAGATGGCATCAGGGAGAGAAGGTTAGGCTGAATGGATCAATGTTTTGATTTAATGTGGCATATACTATATTTCATAAACAATTTAGCTTACTATTTGAAGGGAAAAAATAAGTGATGTTGGAAAGGCATACTTAGCGGCAATAGTCATCAAACTTTGACTTTAGTTAATGTACTCAAAATACAATTTCCATCACCCCAAATTGCAGGGTGGACTGAAAATGTGGTCCCAACCAAAGCAAAGTAGAAAAAAAGTCCACGAGACATTTGGTTCTCCCTACCCACTGTGCTGCTGGTTTGTCTTCATGAATATAACTTGCATATCGGGAAAGAAAAAGTAAGCATCTGAATTTCTGGTTCAAGAAAAAAGAAAACAGGTACCGTAGGTCTCCAAAATAATTGTATTTTCTCACTATAAGGGGGCTTGATAATCTCATTCATGAGGGTGGAGCCCTCATGACTTAATTGTCTGCTAAAAGCTGTACTTGTTAATACTGATGCATTAGGGGTTACACTGCAATATAATTTTGAAGGGGATACTCTCATTCAAACCAGAGCAGCTGGCATTGGGCAAGTGAAGTAGGAAGAAGAAACTTTTTTTGACTTTACTGTATTTATGATCTCATTTAATCATTACAATGAATGTCAGAAGTATGTGTGGTTCTATCGATTTTAGTGAGTCTCAAAGGGTTCAAATTTAGAGTTCAAAGAGTCTCAAAGAGAACAAATTTTCATTATGTTCTCATAGCTAATTTTAATTATAATAAGCATTTTGTATTCTCCCCAGCACTGAGATATTTCACGTGTTGACTCACTTAACCTCATTGAGTAGATATCACTATAGGGCTCATTTTGCGCCCTGGTGGGCAGGAGGATTGGGATTTGAGTCCAAGGCTCTCATCAGTTATGAGTAAACCTGAGATGCTAACCTGTTTGGCTCTACAATCTCTTTTTCTACACAGCACATTTGTGTCTATGTAAAAGATATGCTTATTTAATAACAACTTCTGTTGAAAATAAGAAATAACTTTTTTAACAAAAAGAATTTCCCTAAAAGAAAATGGACTGTAGGTAGTTAGAAATTGATTAGTGTAACAAAATGCATTAAAGCAGAAGCTACATAATCAATTGAAAAAGGACATTGTAGAAGGAAGTTAAGAATTATAACCAGGAGTTAAACTAAATCACTCTAAAGTTACTTGAGAACCATTAGGTTACACAATAATAACATAAGCAGCCCTTAGTGAGACAGAATTTGATTTTTTTTCCATGATTTCTAATCAATCAATTTAGAATCTTTGTAATTTCAAACTAACTTTTTTTTTTTTTTTTTTTGAGACAGTCTCACTTTGTTGCACTTGCTCAGGCTGGTCTTGAACTCCTGACTCAGGCAATCCACCCATTTCAGCCTCCCAGAATGCTAGGATTACAGGTATGAGCCACCACACCTGACCTCAAAATAACATTTTAACACTTTAAGCCAATGTGAAAATTGTTTCCTAAACACTTTTAGTATTTATTTTTATAAAAAGTCTCATTACAGGGGCGGGGTCATAGGAATGCAAGAGACCTCTTTGCTGAACTTGAAAGCTTCTACTTCATCCCTATCCTACTCAGGCCTGGTGCCTAAAGATTATCAAATTATTGCTTGTTATCCACTAGCCATTTGCATCGTTCCTTCTTAATGGAACTCTAATTTTGTTCAGATATTGAAAAGCCAATTATTTTAAGGGAGATCAAAGCCCCTAAGATTAAGTCAAATATAATGATTCCATTCCACTCAGAAAATGTTAGTTTACTACTTGGGAGGCTGAGGCAAGAGAATTACTTAAGCCCAAGAGTTTGAGGTTGCTGTGAGCTGTGATGCTACAGCACTCTACTGAGGGCGACATAGTAAGACTCTGTCTCAAAAAAAAAAAAAAAAGAAAGAAAAAGAAAAGAAAAAGAAAATGATTAGTTTAGGTGTGAAGATGTGACATGATTTTGGCTGAAGAGATGTCAAGGAAAATCTGTTGGTAAAGCTCTGGGAAGGTTTTTCGTACTCCTAAAAATGGACACAAGTCTAGCCATTTCATTTTCAGCCTCTGAGTGTTGTCACCTGTTTAAGACACCTGCAATGAAAGAGCCATCTGGTACCATCAGGGACTAGCCTAAGAGGACAAAATAAATTACTGTAGATGACAGAACAGAAAGGGTGGATATTGGATTCTTGGAGACATCATGAGCTACTGAATTAACTAGTTTGTAACTTCTCTAACACTGGTCCTCTTCTTAATAGAGAAAAATAGTCTTATTCACTTTTTGTTTATGCCATTTGTCTTTATTTTTTAAACTTGAAGCTTAGAGGCATCTTAACTGATAAAATGAACTATTGTATACATTCATAAGGATAAAACAATGCATCTCTTCCCAGAACTTTTTTTCTAGAAAGCCTATGAAATAAAAAATTACTGATAGTAACAATAATTAAAAACAAAATCATGGGCACCCTCCTGCACCTGCGTAAGAGCTTCACTGGGACCCGAGCTAGCCACCCTGCTGGACCTCCGGAAGAGCTGCACCAGGACCTTCTATCGGCACCCACTCAAACCTCCATAAGAGCTGCCCTGCAACCCACGATCGGCAACCTCCCAGACCTCTGCAAGAGCTGCACCCGCATGGACCAGTCACAGCTGCACCGGGACCCCCGACCCCACACGATGGGCCTCCTAACACCCTGACTAGGAACTCGAGGAGCTGTGCAACCCTGCATCCTCCCTCCTGTACCCTCCCTGCCTCCATACTTGCCTGCTCGTCTGGCCAGGGACTCTGGTAGCTGCGTACCTTCTAGAGCTCTCTCTGCATCTGCATGGAGCCCTTCTCCTGGCAAGAGACTGCTGGAGCTTTGGGTCCTCTGTGCCAAAGTCACTGGGTGCAAGGTACTCCCAAAACTGTGTGCAACACCCCCCACCCTGTTGCTGTATCCTGGGGTGTCACACTCCAGAGCTGCTCTCACAACCAGAACTCCCTGACTGGGGCAGCTCCAGAAGAGCTACACAGGGTCACTCCCTACAAAGATCCAGCAATAATAGAGATACCCCACTGGGGTCTAATTTCAGAGAAACACCACACCAACTCTGAGGATGGATAGAGGCAACGGTGAAAAACAATCATGAAATGAAATAAAGGGAAAAACTCTGGCAATATGAATAATCAGAGTAGATCAACTCCCTCAAGGAACAATGGGGCAGACACAGAACAAGATCCCATGCACAAAAAAATAGCAGAGATGTCAGAAATCAAATTCAGAATCTGGATGGCAAATAAGATCGAATTAGAATTCCAAGCATTAACCCAAAAGATGTCTCAAGAATTCAAGGAATTCAAAGACCAACTGACCAAAGATTTTGACACATTGAGACAAGAAGTTGCAGCCCTCAAATATCTGAGAAACACAGTAGAATCCCTCGGTAACAGAATGGAGCAAGCAGAAGAAAGGATTTCTGATATTGAAGACAAAGCTTTCGAATGCTCCCAAACGCTCAAAGAAGAAGAGAAATGGAGGGCAAAAACAGATCACTCTCTCAGATTGCTCTGGGATAATTCTAAGAAAATCAATATTCGTCTTACAGGGATCCCCGAAAGTGATGAAATGGCTTCACAAGGCACAGAGTCTCTTCTCCATGAGATTATGAAGGAGAACTTTCCAGACATGCCAAGAGATTCTGAAATTCAGATAGCAGACAGTTTCAGAACTCCAGCATGACTCAACCCAAATAAGACATCCCTCAGAAACATCATAATCAAT
>CAUYPK010064354.1:0-11762 GCA_963574355.1 Loris lydekkerianus
TAACTCCAGTGAGACTAGCCTATATCACAAAATCTCAAGACCAGAGATGTTGGCGTGGATGTGGAGAAAAGGAAACACTTCTGCACTGCTGGTGGGAATGCAAATTAATATATTCCTTTTGGAAAGATATATGGAGAACACTTAGAGATCTAAAAATAGATCTGCCATTCAATCCCGTAATTCCCCTACTGGGCATATACCCAGAAGACCAAAAATCGCATCATAACAAAGATATTTGTACCAGAATGTTTATTGCAGCCCTATTCATAATTGCTAAATCATGGAAAACACCCAAGTGCCCGTCGATCCACGAATGGATTAATAAATTGTGGTACATGTACACCATGGAACATTATGCAGCCTTAAAAAAAGATGGAGACTTTACCTCTTTCATGTTTACATGGATGGAGCTGGAACATATCCTTCTTAGTAAAGTATCTCAAGAATGGAAGAAAAAGTATTCAATGTATTCAGCCCTACTATGAAACTAATTTAGGGCTTTCACATGAAAGCTGTAACCCAGTTACAACCTAAGAATAGGGGGAAGGGGGGGAGAAAGAAGGGGAGGGAGGGGAGAAGGGGTAGAGGGAGGGTGGTTGGTGGGATTACACCTGCGGTGCATCTTACAAGGGTATATGTGAAACTTAGTAAATGTGGAATGCAAATGTCTTGGCACAATAACTAAGAAAATGCCAGGAAAACTATGTTAACCAATGTGATGAAAGTGTGTCAAACAGTCTATGAAACTAGTATATGATGCCCCATGATCGCATTAATGTACACAGCTATGATTTAATAAAAAAAAAATTATAAAAAATAAATAAATAAATCTAAAAAAAAAAAAAAAAGAGTCTTTGATTTATAATTGTTAAAGAAATAATGCTGTGTAAGTCTGTTGATCAGAGATAAATCACCAGGTACAGACTCAAGGGGGCTGTTGAGCTCCCTGATGGCCTACAGGTGTGATGTAACCTTTGCCCTGCATGGCCTACAGCCCCATTAGTAATTTAGTATCTGACTGTCACAAAGAGTCTGTTTTGTCAGTCTGTTTTTGATCTGTGATTTTAACACTAATGCTGGTCAGTTATTGTATCTAAACTCCAAAAGGGAAGGTATAACCAGGTGTTTATGTCCTTTCTTCCCTTCGAGGCTAAGAACTTAGTTTTAAGGCTTTTCTGGGGTCCTCTTGGCCAAGAGGAGTTCCATTCAGTTGGCAGGAGGGCTCAGGATCTTATTTTTAGTTTATACCCATTTCCCCCTCGGAAAGCCCATGGGCTTCATGTGACTAGAACTACCCTTAGGTCTGGTCACCTTTAACCCACATAATGCCACCCAGCCCTCCATATGGCAGGTGTCAGAGGGTCTGGAGGGGCAGACAGAGCGAGAAGAGCCTCAGCCGTGTGCCTTCCAGGAGGCACTGAGCTCCCCAGGGCCAGTCACTCTTGAAAGCGCTATAGAGGTCGGTGCCCCCCTGTGCTGGTTCTGCTGCCCCTTCCTGCAAAGCCAACTGGGCTTCCAGGCTGCCACCTACCTGGCTGCCTCAGGATGCTGCCTGCTCGGCTTCCAGCCACATCATCCTGGAACCTCGTCTAGCCCTGCACTTTGTGGTCCTCAGGTAGCCCAGCTCCAGGTCCCATTCCCCATGTCCTGACCATTAGGGTGGGAAGGGGGCAGGATTTGACACCCAGAGGAGAGTAGTGCAGGGTGCCTCAGATTTGGAGAGCCTTCACCCAGAGGGCTAGCTGGATGTTCTCAAACTAGACTAGATGCCAGGAGAGAGGAGGCCAGGCTGGGCACTTACCAGTGTGTCAGTCCTGTCCAGAGGGTTGGGGACACCAATCTTACAGGGAGGGAGGGTAGAGATTGCCATCAGCCACAGGTTCCTGGGAGAGAGCACTTTATGGAGTCAAGGCATGACATACCTGGGGCTGCAGGTACCTTTCTCTTACAGCCACCCAGTGGCAGACATCCAGCAGATAGAGTATCTAAGATGTCAAGTGTCTGGGCTGGTGTCACCCTCGCTTCTAGCCCTCCTTCACTATGTACCTAGAACAGGGGCCAGGAAACCAAATCCAGTCCACTGTGTTATATCAATAAAGTTTTATTGGAACACAGCCGTGCCCATTCATTTGTATGTGGTCTAGTGCTGCTTTGAGGTTAAATAGCAAAACTGAGTGTGATACCACCTGAGACAGAGACCACATGGCCCACATGTTTACCCTCTTGTGCTTTACAGAAAATGTTTGCTAACCCCTGACATAGAAGATCTCTCCCCAGAGATCACCTTCTCTCAACCTCCCCCAGCGTCTCCCTGTGAACATAGGACTTACGGCCAAAGAGGCCCAGCCTCTGAATCTTGAGCCCTTCTCCCCACCACTCTGCCACCTCCTCTCCTGTTCTTCATGGGGTCTGTTGGTCCTGCTCTGCTCCATGGCCTGTGGACAGGTGTGTGACGCGGAGGGCACATGGTCTAAGCAAGGGGAAGTTGTCCCTGAATAAACAAACATCTTTATTCAGCTCCTCCTCTTCTAATCCACACATTAATAAGAAAATGAAAGAGTTCCTTTGGAAATTATAGCCTGAGGGAGAAATCAATTATTTACAACTAGTATTCAGTTAAGTAATCACACTTAATGCCTGGAGAGATTTCTTCCCAGGACTAACGCTAATGCATTTTGGCCACCCTCAGGCACATTTGCAGCAGGTGCAGCTCCTCCCCCACCACCAGGGTCCTCACACACCCTCTGCTCTCCTAACACCCCAACCTACCTGCCTTCTGGCTCCCAAGATGTGAGTCACCTTCATAAACTCTTCCCTGTTAAATGAAGCACACTGCCCGTTTACGGATTCCTTCCAGTCTCTCTTTTCTTTTCCACAAAAACTTTCCAAGGGCTTCTTGGCCCCCGCCGGCTCTGAGATGAAGGGTATAATCACCACCCTGCAGCAGGAGGGGTGAGCCCCTGACTCCCTGGTGCGTGGGCACATTGGTGGACTTGCTTTGGAAAAATAGAGTGAGGACAAGTCACATAAGCCACGTCCAAGCGGAAGTGGAGGAAGCAATTGTATCTCATCTCCTTGCCCTTCCGGTCACAAGAATGGACACATCCCTGCAGTGGCTGCTCCTTCAGTGTGGTGTGGGACAAGGAGACACTGGAAGTGAGCCAATCAGAGCTGTGCAGCGCGAACAGCCTCAGCACCAGGGCACCAGCAGGTGCCACCCCAAGTTTGCCTCTTTCACACGATTATTGAACTAAAGGCAGGAGAGCTCTCTGCCCTCACTCCTGCCTAACGGCAGCATGTAGATTTACAGAGACAGAGGCATCCTACCTCCCAGCCACTGAGGACACCTTTAGACCTTTGTTCACCTGGGGACGATACCAAACGAATCCACAAGCTTTACTAACTAGCTTTATCTACCAGCCACTGACCTTCCCACAAGGTGTCACCACTAGACACTCAAAGTCCTTCTCTTGCCTTGTCACTTCTCTAAAAATTTGCTATTTGTTGTCAAAGACACTGTGCCAACTAGAGTTGTTGTTGTTGTTGTTGTTGTTGTTGTTGTTGTTGTTGTTGTTGTTGGAAACAGGGTCCTGCTATGTTGTCCAGGCTGGTCTCACACTCCTGTCCTCAATCCTCTCACCTGGGCCTCCCAAAATGCTGGAACTACAGGTGAGAGCCACCTCAACTAGCCTTCAGAACCACCTGTCTGAGAATCTCCCATCCCTTGGATGTCTTTCATGAAATACACATGTTAATAAATTTGTTTTTCTCTTGTGACGGAAGTCGGCTTCAACTAAGAACTCATGAAGGCTGGAGAAAAAATTATTTTTCCTCCTCTATAACACTAGCATGTACCATGAGCTAGAAATAAGTGTTCTTGCCAGCCATTAAGATTGCAGGATTGTTTGTTATGTAGCAATGTTGACTAATATAGACTTTTTTTTTTTTTGAGACAGAGTCTCGCTATGTCGCCCTAGGTAGAGTGCCATGGCGTCTTAGCTCACAGCAACCTCCAACTCTTGGGCTTAAGCGATTCTCTTGCCTCAGCTTCCCAAGTAGCTGAGACTACAGGAGCCCACCACAACGCCCAGCTATTTTTTGGTTGTAGTTGTCATTGTTGTTTAGTAGGCTCAGGCCAGGCTTTAACCTGCCAGGCTTGCTGCATGTGGCCGGCACCCTATCCACTGAGCTACGGGTGCCACCTGAAAATATAGACTCTTAATTATCAGAACTTTCTAGGATTCTTCTTCCCTGAAAGAAGTTGATGACTCCAACTTATACACTGATGCTTCCCAAAGCACTCCTGTGTTCCAGAACCGTTCTCCATCTACCACAGGTTTTCCTAGCAGGCAGGCCCTAAGAAGCACATCAAGTTCAACATACTCAGAAACAAATTCACCACCTTCCCTAAAGTACTGCTTTCTCTTCCTAACACTTCCTTGGTAGTTTGCACCTGTCTGTAAGGAGACTGGAACTATAGTTCCCAGCGTCCTGTGTCTCTGTGGTTCCAGGTAGCACTGGCCACAGAACACATTTGCATCAGCTATGGAGGTGCAGCCAGTGCAGAGCCACATGTCTTAAGCCCAGAAGGCGGTGCAGGGCACAGGCTCCTGCCAAAGACTGGACAGCTGTCCCTGTGGGCCTGCACAACACCCAGACCTGTAGCTCCACATCCTGGGCTGCAGGGGCAGTTCTATAGAAGAAGGTGCCAGCTTGCCTTAAAGTTTTCATAAAAAGCAGGAGTCCTAGGACCATGAGGGGAGGCTTGGGGCAAAGCCAGGAGACCACCGTGTGTGCAGACAGTTCTGTGGGCATTGAGAACATCTCTGCAAGGAGTGCTGGGTGAGCTTGGCATGGCCTCCACTCAGAAAAGCAGAGAGGGCAACAGGAGCTCAGACAACTTAGGGGGTGGGTCCATGTAAAGGGAAAACACTCTCAGGGGAAGAAGAGGTCACATATGAGCAACCCAAATGTCTGCCGCATGTAGAGTCTGTGCTGGGGGCAGGGGACAGGCCTAACTCTAGGTCAGAACCCCCTCAGGGACATAGGTGACCTCCACCCCCAGCCTGGCCTTTGGTCTGCTCCACTGTGTAATGCTGGGGGCCAGGGGGAACCAGCCAAATGATAGCTCTCTGAGGTCCTTTTAAGCTCTAATCATAAAAACTGTGATTTTACATTTGCAGTTACGTCCACCAGCTGTTTTTGCATTTTCTAAGAGAAAAATCAATTTGCTTGTGTTTCTTTCCTTCTGTGGTGCTCCTCCTTCCACCACAACCCCTCTCGTGAATTATACAAACTGCATTTGCCACCCAAGGTGAGGCTAATTAAAAATGCTAAATGAGACTTTAAATGGAGTGTCTACCACTGCTTCATCTTGGTTAATGCTGGTGAGCGGCTGTCTCCCTCACCGCAGAGCATCCTGCCCGGATCTCAGACACAGGCGTCGTTAGCAGTGATTAACAGGCACAGTGTAGATCTCACTTGAAGGTGCACCGTGAATATTAAACCATTGAGTGATGGGATGGGATGGATTCTTGTGCTAATGTTGCCTCCCCTCATCCCACAATCACACACATTTTCATTAGCATAACTTTATATTTCTAGCACCCACTTTAGCTACTATTCATTAAATAAATTTAATGAAAAGTGCCCCAAGAAGGCTCTATGAAAAATTATCTTTACTTTATGGAAAAGACATTTGAAGCTATAGCAAGAAAAATCCCAGCTACAAAGATGAAGCAGCAATTCAATAATATTAGACCCTATGAATTCAATCAAAATGACACCCAAAAAAAGAAAAGAAAAGAAAAAAGTACAGCTGACACTCAACCATCTGACTCTCGTGGAAACGGCCTTTTTCTTGGCTTCTGTGACATCTCCCTTGAGCTGTCATCCCACATCCCCGATCCCCCAAGCTTCTCCTCAGTTACACTCACTCTGCAGAGCTTGGATTCCAAATGTCTGAGCTGCTGAAGGTGCTTCTGCCTCATGTTAATGGAGAAAAACAAAAAGCTGTAAAATACTTCAAATAAGTTGATGCTGAGCTGAACATGAGTGACCATGGCCCCAAACTACACAACCTCTCTTTTTCTACTTAATTTATTTTTTATTTCAAAATTAAGGGTGTATAAATGTTTTTGTCACATGGATATCTTGTATGATATTTAAGTCATGGATTTTAGTGTGCCCCTCACCATAGCAGTGTTCATGGTACCCACCAATTTTTACCCCCATCCCCTCACATACATCATCTTTCTTGAAGTTACCCAATCTCAAGAGCTTCTGACAAAGTATACCTAAGGCAGCTGGATACAGCTTGGTTTTACACATTTTAAGAAGAGAGCAATTGCATGTAAAGTCATAAATTAATACACATACATGGAAAGTTAGAAATAAAAATAAAATTCTAAGCCCCTCAATCAACTGAATGTACCCCCTCTTGGCCAAGGAGACCCTGGAGAAACCTTACAATTAAGTTCCCAGCCATGATGGGATGGGAGGTCAGATCCATCTCACTACACCCCCTCCCTTGCTAACCTCCATTAGGCTTTCTTCCCTAAGAGGTACATAGAACCATAGATATCTACTGACCACTTAATGCTGCTCCTCAGCCCCACTACCCAGCAGTCCCTCCTGATAAGAGGCCATTGACTGTGCAATGCTGCCTGTGTACAGGGAGTTTTCATATCTTTTGTTTCACCCTTTGAGATCAGAGGGCCAAAATCTCCACCCAACATCATGCCACCTATCAAGAGGCACAAAGTTCAAATGCACATGCACATGCTTTGCCTTTCATAAATATTCATGAATCCTCCTATAGCTTTTAAATACATATATTTGGCTCCTCTATTCAGCATAAATTTCTGTTCCTTGTACCATTCCCTTGAAATACGTGCTCTTTGCTTCTACCCTGCCCAAGACTCTGCTTCCCAGCCTGTCAGAAAGGCCACCTGCAGGCTACAAACCTTCATGAGAAGTAACTCTCCAAATTTATGAACTTGGTAAATATATACATTGGCCTGAAAAGGCAGGACATCTCAAAGCAAGGGCTTACACGTTATAGATGGGTTCAGAGATGCTTCAATTTATAATTAGTTAAAGAAACAAACCTTTGTCTAAGGACTTGGAGTCATCAGAAAGGAATGCTTGAGATAAGATAAGGGTGTCTCCTCTCTGTCATGTGATGATATGCCAAAATCAGATCAGAAAGTAAGCTACATTACACCATGAAATATCTTTTTTAAAAAAATTTAACACCACTTTATGGTTGTAAGGACTGACTTAAATTTTGGTTTGCATGGCCTTAGATCCTATTCATGATTTAGACTAAACTCCAAAAGGGAGGGAGTATAAGGAGGCATGTCTGGTCTCTTTTTCTTCAAAGGCTGGGAACTCATTTTTAAGGTTTTATGGGGTGTCCTTGGCCAAAAGGGGATCCATTCAGTGAGCAGGGGCCTTGGGATTTTGGTTTTAGTTTACACTCTATTTCTTTCCCCCATATGTTTTGCACTGGCCATCCCCAGCCACAAATGTCATCTGCATGGTAGGAACTCATGCATTATGTCCTGACTTCACCTGGGCCCTCTAGACCCATTAACCTGCCTTCCTGCTCTATCTCAAGCCCTTTTCTTGTGTATCACAGGACTACTACAGACACATGTTCAGCTGAGCTAGTCCTGTGCCTCACACCAGCTAGGTGCTCCTCAGCAGTGTCTCCACCTCAGTGGGACCTCCATCTGTCAGTCACACAAGCCAGAACCCAAGATTATCTATAAATTATCCCTCTCCTTCCTCATCCTATGGGCAGTCCATCATCAAATCAATAGATATAGACTTCTAAATTACATAGATATATATAAAATTTTGTTCCATAGAAGTAGCAAATACAAATAATTTTCAAGAAAATACATAGTACCGAGACTCATGGACTACCTGAAAATTTTTTCTGGATGATGGCAGACAAGACAGACAAGTAGCCCACCTCTCCAAGTCATCAGGTGAGAGGAAGGGGGGTCTGGACCTTTTCCCTGCATGGATTATTGGTGTGGACAGACAGCTGGAGATGCACAGTGAATTGGCAGATTGCTGTATATGAGGTGTAATTTAAAACCACAAACTCTGTCATAGAGATTTTCCCTGCTTGGTTGTGCTAACCGGCAGGCCCCTCCCTCACAGAGGACAGCAGCTTGCAATTCCTGGCAAAACCCAACTGACGAAAATTTATTCCTGAGCAGAGTATGGCACCCGAAAGGGGAGCCACTCAGAATCACAAGGAGCTAAGCAACCCTATGGAAAATTGAAGGGAAGGGATCCCACCCAGGAAACAGACATTTTGAATTATCTGAAATGGCGAACACCTTCCCCAAGAACAACAGGAGTGATTAAATAGACTGGACCATTCCTAGTGGGGAATATTGGCCAGTGTGGGCTGGCCATTCAGTCTGTGCAGCAAACTGGCGGGTGGCTGGACTCAAAAGTTCAGATTCAAAAGTGAGATTCTGAGCCACAAAAACTGAGTATAAGGTTTCCATGTGCTACAACCACAGTGGCAGCAAGACCCGGTGGCAGCCAGCACCCTCCCCCACAGCCGATTGCAGTTGCCAGTTTGCAGGAGAATGCAGGAGCAGAGTGTAACAATTTGTGAAGCGTGGACTCCTGCACTGAGTTCGGAGGTCAGATAGGACTGCTGTCTGGAACAGAGCACCTGAGGTTGCAAAACAATTAGGTAAAAAACTTTTACAGAAACTCCAAAATGGCGATTGGCCAGGTAAGGTGGTTACCTGGTAACAGTATAAACTGTGAATTATGTATAAGCCTGGGAACCACTCACAGAGCCACCTGGTATACAGAAGGTATATTGCATTATAAATATATTCCTACGAAAGTTGATCCCTACCTCATACATATAGATGTATATTTCTACCTATATACAAGAATAATATTTTTGTGGTTGGTGCCTTTTTTTCTTCTCTTTTTGTCTCATCATTTTCTAGAAGGAACTATTGTTAGTTTTTATTTTTTTAATATTTTTTAAATTTTTTCTATTGTTAATTTTTTCTTTCTACATTTTTTAATTTTTTATGAACACACTTTTTTTTTCCTCCCTTCTCTATTCCTCTTCTTCCATTTTTATGGTTTCTGAGAGTGCCAACATCAGATTTGTAGAGGGCTTTTTGTTTATTCATTTTGTTTGTATGTTTCTTACTTTTTTTCTCAATTATTTTATGATTATCATTATTTTTAATGTAGTTGTTTTGTTGTTATTGTTGTTGTCGTCTGTATGTCTATGTGTTTCTGATTGTGCATCTGTGGGCTTGTGTGTCTGGTAGCCTTTTTATCTGTTTATTTGCCCATTTGGTCTCAATGAGTTTGGTGTTTCAACCTACAATTATGAGCTCCCAGAACTCCCCTCCACTCTCACACTGAGGTCTGGAGGCCTGTACCCCAGGAATCCAGATTCTTGGGTGATTTCTCAAAGGGTGTGGACAGGGCCTGGACTGCAGCTGGTCAGTGCTGATTCTGCAGCACAAGAGTGAGGAGAGGACAGGTGACAGAGAGGGAATCACACCAGAGTGACAGTGCCCTGAGGCACAGAGCAGCAGCCGTTTTTGGCAATAATAGGGCTCACCCATGGATATTCTGTACCCACAACCCCTGTCTCCATGGGCAACCAGAGGAGGCCAGGCATCTTCTCAGATGGCAACCACCATAGAACAGATCTGGAACTGAAACACAGGCCCCGTGAGTAAAGGGTTTGCCTGTGGCGGTACCGGTCTGGGTGGAGTGCAGGGACTAGAAAACACATGCGCACAGCCAGGAAATTCCAAGGGCGGGGCTCACCAAGAAGACCACTTTACTTAGCCTAAGACACACACGGCCCTCAGGGGATCATCAGCCTACAGAAAAATGAAGGCAGGAGGCTAGAGCTGATGGTGCTGCGAATACAAACCTATAGGAGTAAAGACAGGGCCTCAGGCACAGGTTTTGGAAAATCAAACAGCTTCTCTTCTGCAGAGGAATTTAGCAGGGACAGAGACAAAGTCCCACAAAGTTCTTCTGTTCTGTCAGTAACATCAATCAGGGGCGGGGCTGGAACTGAGTGAACACTCCCTAGCCTCCATCAAGTGCCTGATGTTGTTAGGCCTCACCACCCCCTACTGGATAGAGGCAGAGAGCAGTGGCCTGGCTGAGCAGATACAGATTTCCTTGTGATACAGGCAGGTGCAAACCCCTGGAGTATCTGCTCACTGGAGGCAACTGAGCAACAGCCCTGTGGGGATATCAGTGACTGGGTGTGACTCAGGAGCAAGGTGGGGAAGGAGGCATCAACCTTCCCAGACTAATCTATTTGCTAGGTGGGTCCTCCTGACTTCATGGAGCACAGGAGCAAGTCATATTTGAGTTGTCACCAGACCCCTGCGATCCAGTTCCCAGAGACCTTTGAAATTCTCACACCTGAGACAGGTGCTGACTGAGACAATTTATTTGGACCTTTTGAACTGAGCCAATCGCCTGAGGACCATTCAAGTGGTGCCCTGGGTGTGTGCTTATAGGAAAGTTTGATTTTCCTTTTCCAATTGTTGCCTGTGGGGGCCAGAGTGACTTAATTGCCAGTATTTCTCCACAACTGAGACTTCAACCCACAGTAACTGTTTCACTAGGGTCAAACAGAGACCAGCTGAAAACAAGACAGAACCACTTAGCCCAACCACACAAAATAGGTTCCCAGTTTCTGAGGCCGTAGCACTGTATGGGTCCACAACAAAGCTCCAGGAAAAAAGTAAAACTGAGTAAAATAATCATGAGCTGGAATCAGCAGAAAAACACTGATAATATGAATAACCAGAATAGATCAACCCCCCTAAGGAAATATATGGCAGATGTAACTGAAGATCCCATTAATAAAGAGCTGGCCAAGATGTCAGGAATCGAATTAAGAATTTGGATTGCAACCAAGATGAATAGAATGGAGGAAAATTTGGAATTAGAAATTCAAACAGCAATTCAAAACTCAGAATCAGAAATTCGAGGAGAAATTCAAAAGTTGTCTCAAGAATTTAATGAATTTAAAGACAAAACCAACAAAGATTTTGATGCACTGAAGCAAAAATTTGCAGCCCTCAAAGATCTGAAAACTACAGTAGAATCCCTCAGTAACCGAGTGTAGCAAGCAGAAGAAAGGATTTCTGACATTGAAGACAAAGCTTTTGAAAGCCCCCAAACACACAAAGAAGAGAAATGGAGAGCAAAAATGAAGCATTCTCTCAGAGAGCTCTGGGATAATTCAAAGAAGGCTAATAACAACCTCACTGGAGTCCCTGAAAGTGATGAAGTGGCTTTGCGAGGCACAGAAGCCCTTCTCCATGAAATTATGAAAGAGAATTTTCAAGACATGCCAAGAGATTCTGAAATTCAGACAGTTTCAGAACCCCAGCACGACTCAATCTGAATAAGACATCCCCCAGGCATATTATAATTAACTTCACTAGTGTTAATATGAAAGATAAAATTCTGAAAGCAGCTAGACGTAAGAAATTCGTTTCCTACAAAGGGAAGAATATTAGAATGACTGCAGATCTCTCTGCGGAAACTTTTCAAGGCAGAAGAGGATGGTCATTGACATTTAATCTCCTAAAACAAAATAACTTTCAACCCCAGATCCTGTATCCAGCTAAACTGAGTTTCATTTATGATGGAGAAATTAAAAACTTTAATGACATTCATATGTTGAAGAAATTTGCCATAACCAAACCAGCTGTTCA
>CAUYPK010064357.1:0-78891 GCA_963574355.1 Loris lydekkerianus
CTGCAATAAACATTCTGGTACAAATATCTTTGTTATGGAAGAAAAAGTATCCAATGTATTCAGCCCTACTATGAAACTAATTTATGGCTTTCACATGAAAGCTATAACCCAGTTATAACCTAAGAATAGGGGGAAGGGGGAAAGGGAGGGGAGGGAGTGGGGAGGTGGGCGGAGGGAGGGTGATTGGTGGGATTACACCTGCGGTGCATCTTACAAGGGTATATGTGAAACTTAGTAAATGTAGAACGTAAATGTCTTAACACAACAACTAAGAAAATGCCAGGAAAGCTATGTTAACCACTGTGATGAAAATGTGTCAAACGGTCTATAAAACCAGTGTATGGTGCCCCACGATTGCATTAATGTACACAGCTATGATTTAATAATAAAAAAAAACACAACAAAGAAGAAGGAACTCTGATAAGAAAAGACTTCCTTTCTGTTTCTCAATAAAATTTCTTAAACAAGAAAGAAAAAAAAAAACAAGTTGGGATACATTTGTAAATATAATCTGCTTGGCAATAAAAAGACATGAATACTGAAACCTGCAAAAAGTACTAAAATTTCAAAAAACATTACATTAAACCAAAGAAGTGAAATGTAAAAGTATATATGCTGTATGATTTCATCTATATAAAGTCCAAAATAATCTATGACAATAGAAATCCAAATAGCAGTTGCACGCAGGAAGTAGTGAAGGGATTGCCTGGGAGACAGTAGGGAACATTTGAGGATGATGGAAATGTCCTACATCTTGGCTTAGATTTAGTTTGACTCATATACTTAAGATCTATGTATTTTACCACATACAAATTACAGTTTAATTTTTTAAAAGAGAGCAAATGAGAAAATATTGAGTACCTGCTCGGCATTATCTCCAGGTGCTGGGGATATAGCTGTATACAAACTAATGAAAATATCTCTGCCCTGTGAAGGTTAATTCTAGATTGTGCATCAGATGTATAAGTAAAATTTTGAAATGCTATATTGAACCTCTGCCATCATATCCCCCTGACCTTAGAAAGTGGCTCAGGATGTCCTCCCACTCCATATTAGCCATCTTGCTACCCTGGTGGCAGGTGCTCTCAGAATGTGAAGACAAGCCAGCCTACCTGGTTGGGAAGTGACGCTGTAGCATTTGCAATTCCCCATAGGCCAAGATGTGCTAACTGAACTGAAAATGAACCCTGGAAGAAAACTCCTCTGGGTCATATTTCATCTCTGTGTAAAGCAGGATTCATTTGGTTACAGGACTTGAATGGGATTCAGGGGGTCTCGCTTGGTTGGGTAGATGTTTCAGGGGAGGTAGCAGTGAGGCAGACTCAGAACCTGTTATTTTGTCAATCTGTAGGGGCTGCTTTCTATGCTGACCTACGAAGAGTGTGCTTTACAAAGCATGTTTGGCAGACTTCAAAGGGGTGTAGGGAGGAATAGGCCTCCCACTAGGATGGCCATTTAAAACCAAGAAGCATCCTGGGCAGCTCCAGTCAACTCAGGGGCTGTCAGCATTTTGTGGAGTGGCCAGGACCTTGTCTTTCCTTTGGAGTATCTAGGTCCAAGCCTGGCTTTGGTTGATGGGCATGAGACCTGAACAGGTACCGGCTGTTGTGGAAGAATCCCTTTCTCTGCCCCACTCTGCCTCAGAAAGCTACTCAATTGTATACTGTTCTTAGAGTGCAACAGTGTGAACAAATTTCAATGACCCCTATTTGTTTTTTTATAATCCTCTCTTTTAACTAATCTTTTGACCTTTTGAGTTGTTTGCCAGAAATAGTGGCTTTTCTGTAAGAAAAAAGAATTGAGATTCCAAAGCCCCCTGGGCAGACTTTCTTATGCTAAGACTCACAGTCCCTCAGTAACCTGTCCCAAGTATAAGCCTCTTGTTAATTTTACCTTAACCTGCCCGAAGCTCTAGTTTCTTATTAATTTCAACACCTCATGCCAAAATGCAATTAGTCTCTCCTTAATTTCCTCTCTTTTTAAAAATCCCACACAATCCCTTAGCCAGGGAGACTGATTTGAGGCAGCTTCACCCCTTCTGACAAGATGTCTTTCATATTTAAAAAAAAAAATTCCTTTCTTCCTTGACAATCCTCACTGTCTCAATAATTGGATCTTGGTGCAGCGAGTAACTGGTCCTAAGCCAAAACTCCCTTGCAGTTTCCATAACAAGGGCAGGTCCCAGGATATATTAAGGATGTTCTGGGCTGAGGGAAATGAGCTGGGAAGGCTGCTCTGAGGAGTGAACAAGGGGACTTTTGATGTGCTTTCTAGATCTATGAGAGTGATGTTGTTGGGTACCTTCTTTTTCTGCCAAGAACTTGACAAATTTCCTTATTAGTATTAGGATTTATACATATGGTGGTTTGTATTAATGTTACATAAAGCATATTCCTTATAATAATCATAGCTAGACCTGTTGTTTTCTTATGCCTCCCTATTTTAGATTCCCCTAGAAGCAGATCCACAGATAAGAATTCAAGTGCAAGTATTTATTTGGGGGACAATGGGAAAAATTGTAGGGGAGTAGGGCAGTGAGACAGAGAGGAAAAGGCAGGCAATTAAAGGTGTGTTACAAGGCCAGATACCACTAGGGAAACAGGAGAAAATCCCCTGAGTTATCCTACTGGAGAGGGAAGGTTACAGGGATATTTAAACACTAACTACCATCAGACATTGGTACTTAACACTAACTACCATCAGACATTGGGATGGGAGGGGGCATTCTTTCCTTGGCATGTTTGGTCTACCTCTCAGGCAACAAAGCCAGTCCATCACCAAGGAAAAGCTGTCAGAAGAGAAACGCAGGAGCCAAAAGTTAGGAGTGGAGCTGGTGCTCACTGCAGGGTGGGGCAGGTGAACGGCACCCACTACCCATCGCCGTGCTGAATGCTTTCTGTGCATTTTGGAGCTAACATTCACAACACTCTATGATTTTGGAATCATTACTCCAATTTTAAAGGGAGATAACTGAGACTCAAAGTGGTTCAGTGGCTTCGTCAGAATAGGGGCTTCTGATACCAAACTCACTCTTACCAATTATGCGAAGCTGCTTTGTTTCTTAATTCCTTTGACTATGTAATAAACAAGAGGCATTTTTCTTGCTTAATTCCTTTGACTATATAATAAACAAGAGGCATTTTTCTTGATTGACTTTTTCAGTAAAGAAATAGAGGTTCACAGGCATCAAGTGATTTGCCCAAAGTCTTCCAGCCAACTGAAGGAGAGGGGAGCCTGCTCTCCAAAGCCCACGCACACCCTGATGGTGCTCTGGCTAGGGTTTGTTTGCCTGCCTCACTGCAGACTCTGGTTTTTCTTTTGCTCTCATCTTTAAAGGGTTTTATTTATAACTCCCTTGAAATGGGCTTCCAAAAAAATCCATTGTCCCACACAGCGATGGTTAGAGCTAATTGCCCAGGCAGTCCCTTTCATCAGCCTTTCCCTAAGGAGAATTGAGTTGATTTGCTTGCTTTCAATTTCTAAGCTTTCATTTGTTTGCTTCCTTAATCAAACAAATTAGACCTCTAGTCTTTGAAGATAAGCCTATCAGAGAGGATTTATAATGTGATCAGTTTAAAAATTAAAGCAAAGTCCAAGATCAAGTATTTAGAAAGATATTTTGGTGAGATTTGACTGCAATAAGCTAACCCTTTTATGGGCTTGAATACAGTTCCCCTTCAGCCCAGAGTAAAAATACCTTCCTGAGTCTCCAAAGCCACCTGGTTTTGTCCTAGCATCCCTAGAAAATTTCTCAGCCACAGCTGCTAAGATGGCAGACAGGAAAATCTTTTTCTACATACAGAAGCTCAGCTTATTCCAGGGTAAGAGTTCTGACAGGGCCAAAGGAAATCAGGAGATTCTACTGGTATAAAACTTACTCTCAGACAAGGTCCCAAGGAAGGCCTCCTCTATGGCTTGAACTCATCCACATGACCAACAGGGAATTCATTCAGTTCTCAAGTTTCTGTCCCACCAGAGGGTAGCCACTGGGCTGACGTCCAGATGTCTACCTTCTTCCTCCTGCGGGAGATGCATCAGCCACGATTCTGCCCAGCTGACACATCTTTTTAAGAGAAACTGCTGGGAGGAAGGCAGATGGCAGACAACTTCCGGCAGCTGCAGATTTGAATCTCCAGCAGAGCTCACACCGTGACCGTTTATGACACCATGGCCCTGGTCATGACACCAGCCAGGACTGGGGCATAGGGACACCAGACTCACGCCATTCCTGTTTGACACAGGACTCCTGTGATGGGTGAGCTTGGCTCTGGGGCTCATAACTAGAGTTAAAACCCATCTTAACCCAATGAGGGATGTGATGAGCCTGATAAAACAGGGGAGAGATTGTACCTAGAAAAAGCTACAAAAAATAGGTAGTATGTACCAGCACAGGCAATGAAATACCCTGGGGACTGGATTTTCAGGGTGCTTGATTAAGTGGAACAGAATTTAATACTGAGTTAATAGGAATTCATGATTAGTTATACTTAGGACACAAGCAAGAACCCTAAAGTGTGGGGAAAATTCATGGTTAAGGTGGCTCTTGGAAGCCTAAAAAAACTGATGGCTTACACTGAGCAAAGTAGACTTTCCTGAGTTGCCCTGGCAGATCGTACAGGAAGGAATAAACCAACTTGAGGAGTACAAAAGTTGGAGTTAATATTTTATGTGGGGTCAAAAGACCCACCTGAAGATTATAGTGCATTGGAGAGGCCAGAAAGCATGGCATTGTCTAGGCCATCAGAATGTACTGGTGTGGCAGGAAAGATCTGGGCTCATGGATGGCAATGGGGGCACCAGATGTTTAAAGTCACAGAGGTCAGGTGGCAGCATTAACCACTAGAAGACAGGGGCTGCCTTTACCATGATGATTGGCAATGTTGGGGGCAGCCAAAGGCGCTTGAGCACAGGAAATTGTGGAGATGCGTAATGTAATATGGCCAAATAGATGGGAAGCCAAGAGTGCTCTTAATGAAATAAGAAGAAAGAAAGATAAACAATCTAGTATAAATGTCCTTATGAGAAAATTATTTTTTGTCTTCTGGATAGATACTTAGTAATGGAATTGTGGAATCAAATGGAAAGTCTACTTTGAGTTCTTTGAGGAGTCTCCATACTTTTTGTCAAAGAGGATGTATTAATTTGCAATCTCACCAACAGTGTAAAGGCATTCTCTTTTCTCCACATCTGTGGCAGCATCTGCAGCTTTGGGACTTTGTGATGTGGGTTATTTAATCTGCATAGAGTTGGAGAACATTTTCATTAGTATCACAAAAGTGGAAAAGTAAGCATCCAATGTATTCAATACTAATATGAAGCTAGTAAATGAACTAACACATGTCCACACAAGAATTAAAACTCAATTAAATTCAAATTGGAGAGAGGAAGAAGGAGGGGGATTGGTGTGCTCTCACCTAATGGGTTATATGGCACATCTCTGGGTGAGGGACACACCCACAAAAGGGACCTTAGCTAACAAACACAAACATTGTAACCTAACATTTGTGCCCTCATATTAACCTGACATTAAAAAAAGAAGAAGAAAGTAAGAATAGAGCAGAAGGAGGCTGAGGGAGGGAGGTTGCCTCCATAAAAGGTCATGATCTGTGGGATAGAGCATAAGGTTAAAAGTGCTAGGCCCTGGGGACAAAGGAATCTGGACAAAAGTCAAGCATCACTGCTCACCATGAGCACTGAAAATGATGCTCACTAGACACAGCACACTGTCTCAGCCCTAATCATATTTAGCAGTGATAAGAAAAAAACAAGGCAAAAGGGCAGTAAACAAAATGTGTTAAGAGTTAAATCATGGAGTTAAAGAAAAACTCCTTATTCTTTAACCTTGACTCTCTCTTTGAAGCTTTCTGCTGTACTGTATTTTTCTTGATGACTTCAATAAAAGCCTGTGAGGATCATTGGGAGGGGCCACACCCTTTTCTGTCTGTGTAGAGAGAGCAAGGTGGTGTTGGCCTCCTCGGGTCACTCAGTTCAATGCAATATGGACTAAGTAGATGTTATTATCTTGCATTGAGTCCCACTAACAATGATCCTTTTCTCAGTTACCAGCTCTCAGCCAATTTTCTGATCTGGAACCCATCAACTGAAGAAGTGACTGGGTCTCAAGGAGGAAGGGCTCTGCAATAGCCTGCTGAGTGAGTATACACTGTAATGATTCCCTCTGTCCTTCTTTAGGGGGACCTGTGGGTAACTGTATACTGGGAAAGGGGGATACCCAGACACTTCAACCTGCTATGAGGAGAATGGTTCACCAGCAGCCTCTAGCTGTGCACCTCTGGATATAAGGCAGTGTTCACACTGAAATCTTGCTGTCCATGAGTTTTTCCTACCCAGTGGCCAGGCATGGCAAGGACACTACAGCTGGGTTGTATCTGTCCAGCCTGGAGTCCTCCAGTAGGAAATCTTTGCTCTGGGGCTCCCTCTTAGTCTTGCTGAGACTTTAGCAGAGTTTCACTGCACTGTAAGCATCCTCCTACCCACTTCTCTTCTCCCTCTCACCTTGCACAGCTCTCAGCCCTGGGAGGCTTTTCCTTACTTATTGCTCTCCTTCTCTCTGGGCCCTTCATGTGTTTCCCTTCTGCTTATTCTATTCTGATTAGCATCTGCTTCTTGAATGACACAAAATGGCACAGGAGGCCTCAGAAAATGGTAAATAACCCCCCACTGCTCGAGGTTCTGTTCCCCCTCTTTTGCTTATCAATCTTTCTAACAATCTTTCCCTGTCAATAAACTCCATCCTGTTACTGAAAAAAAAAAAAGAAAGAAAAAGAAAAAAAATGGTAAACAAAATTCTTCCTCCCTCCAAAAAAATTTTTTTAAATATAATTCTTCACAGCAATATGGAGAAGTGAATGGGCAGGGCTTTCATATATCTATTTTCTGGGTATTTTTCAGCAATCCAAGTAAGTAAGAATAACTGTCAGACCAGGTGTGGTGGCTCATACCTGTAATCCTAGCACTCTGGGAGGTGGTACGGGAGGATTGCTTGACCTCAGGAGTTCCAGACCAGCCTCAGTAAGAGGGAGATCCCATCTCTATTAAAAATAGAAAAATTGGCTAGGTGTAGTGGCAGGAGCCTGTAGTCCCAGGTACTCAGGAGACCGAGGCAGGAGACTCCCTTGAGCTCAAAAGTTTGATGAGCTATGATGATGCCATGGTGCTCTGGGCAATCCAAAAATAGATCTGCCATTCAATCCTGTAATTCCTCTACTAGGTATATATCTAGAAGACCAAAAATCACATTATAACAAAGATATTTATACCAGAATGTTTATTGCAGCACCATTCATAATCGCTAAGTCATGGAAGAAGCCCAAGTGCCCGTTGACCCACAAATGGATTAATAAATTGTGGTATATGTACACCATGGAATATTATGCAGCCTTAAAGAAAGATGGAGACTTTACCTCTTTCATGTTTACATGGATGGAGCTGGAACATATTCTTCTTAGTAAAGTATCTCAAGAATGAACGAAAAAGTATCCAATGTAGTCAGCCCTACTATAAAACTAATTTATGGCTTTCACATGAAAGCTATAACCCAGTTATCACCTAAGAATAGGAGGAATAGAGAAAGGAAGGGGAGGGAGGGGGGAGGTGGTGGAGGAAGGGTGATTGGTGTGATTACACCTGCGGTGCATCTTACAAGGGTATATGTGAAACTTAGTAAATGTAGAATGTAAACGTCTAACACAATAACTAAGAAAATGCCAGGAAGGCTATGTTAACCAGTGTGATGAAAATGTGTCAAACGGTCTATAAAACCAGTGTATGGTGCCCCATGATCCCATTAATGTACACAGCTATGATTTAATAAAAAAAATAAAATAAAATAAAACTAAAGCTGTAAACCAAGGCTGACATGTACTGCTCAGATTATGAGTGCTACTCATTTTTTTCCTTCAAAACTAAAAAGTGCCCGTGCACAGGGAAAGGAACTTTAGGAAGTTGCTTGTGTCAGGTTCAGGATCCCTATGAAAGCAAGTTGCTTTAAAATGTAACTAGTAAAGCTTGTTGTTGGGTAAGACCAGTAATTAGCAGAAGCCTGCTTTGACATTTTAGTGCTTCCTGGCAAAGCAGAAGTCTAGGCGAGGCCTCCTTCTTTCATCCCTCTAAATCTAAAATGACAAAATCTGCAGTTTCAGAGTAGATGAATGGACGTAAATACCTAGAGACCTGGCCAGGACCGGGTAAGGAGGTGAGATCTACCTGAGTCAGAGGTGTCAGGTAGAAGAGATTTGGCCTGCCCAGGTATAACAGGTTTGAAACTAAACATTTGGACTTACCCCTGCCTGCATGTGCATCCTATGTAGATAAACTATAGAAATCTAAGAAGGATGTGTGGGTGCACATCTTCAAGGTGCAGTAACCCTACCTGCTAGAAGAATATGGCCCTGGCAATGCATCATTGGGTTCTGGCCCATCATAGAGGCTGCTTCTCCTCTCTTGGAGAAGGGTCCATACTTGTAAAAATTTGGGTAAGAAAAAAAAAGATTAAGGAGAGAAGTTACAAACTCTCTTTCCTGGCTCTGTCAGGGTTCCCCCAGAGAAACATAACCAGTAACAGATGATAGATAGATAGATAAGACAGAGAGACAAATTTTAAGAAATTGACTCGTGAGACTGTGGGGGATGGCACATCTGAAATTCGTGGGGCCAGAGGACTGGAAACTGAGGCAGGTATTGATGTTGCCATCTTGAGTACCAATCTATCTATTGGGCAGGCAGCTGGAAGGATAAGCAAGAGTTGATGTTGTACTAGTCTTAAATTTAAAATTTGTAGATCAGACCAGCAGGTTGGGAAGTCAGGCCAGATTTCTACATTAACATCTTGATGCAAAATTCCTTCTTGGGAAAATCTCAGGTTTTGTTCTTAATGTTTTCAACTGATTAGATAAGGCCCGCCTATAAATGACTGACAAGGATAATCTCGTTTACTTAAAAGTCAACTAATTATAGATGTAAATCACATTTACAACATACCTACACAGTTATATAGAGTCTAATACTTGACTGAACAACTGAGCCTCATTGTCTTGCCAGGTTGATGCATAAAACGTAACCACACATTCCCCAACAGTAAGTTGGGGCTAAGAAACAGCACAGCTATTGGTATTACAACCTTCTGCAGGTATGGATTCCAATGACAGGTGTGTCCTCAGCGCTGCTCAGAAGCGCTTCCAAACAACACCCCTCCCATTCATCCAGCAGCTGTATAACATCTTCCTATCTGCTCTGACTCCTAATCCAGCACCTTCCACTTCTCCCTCTCCCAGTAGGCCACCCTTGTTCCTATAAATTCCTTCAATTTCCTTCCTTACCTTCCTCCCATAAAGTTACATACCTCTGTCTCCACCTACCGATCCTTCCCTTCAAAATAAAACATATTCTTCTCTCTACCCAAGGTTAGTTTACCCAAAGCCAGTGGTGCCACTTCACACATCCCCAGTAATTCTTTTCATTCCCTATCCTTCCTATTGTTTTTTCAACTACTTAGACCCTTTTAGTTTACTCTTGACAGCATGTAGAAATGATCAAAGATCTCCCATCACACACACACACCTGAAAAATTACCCTGAACGATAATACTTACTTCTATACTTTTTTTAGAAAGAGTCACTGACTTCCATTTACCCATTTGAAAGACAATAGATTGCCTTAAGAATGTAGACTCCAGAACAATGCCTGGATTTAAAAGCCAGAGCCTGAGAGAGGGCAAGTTTCTTTCTTTCTTCCTTTCTTTCTTTCTTTCTTTCTTTCTTTTTTTTTTTATTATTGTTGGGGATTCATTGAGGGTACAAGAAAGCTGGTTACACTGATTGCATTTGTTAGATAAAGTCCCTCTTAAAATTGTGTCTTGCCCCCAAAAGGTATGTCACACACCAAGACCCCACCCACCCCCCTTCCCTCTCTCTGCTCTTCCTTTTCTACACCCCTCTGAGAGGGCAAGTTTCTAAACCTTTCTAAGCTTCAATTTCCTCATGTGCAAAATGAGAATAATAATAGTGACTTTCTAGAGAAGTGAGGATTTTAAAAGTTAATCTACATCAAGTACTGAGTGCCTGAATTTTGTTAAGTGTGCAGTAAGTGCTAGCCATCATTATTTATTCTAAAATCCTTTGCTATTTAAATTCTGGCATTCTCGCTCCACTGAAACTCTCTTTTGAAGAATAAAATTGTTTTAAGTCCCCAGATATATTGATTTAACTTTGGTCAAAATTAGACCAAGGGGGGAACCGTAAGTCCCAGACATAACAGTAGATAAGGAAACAGGTTAACACAATTTGAAAATTCAAACTTCTAGGTAATTAGATAAGGAAGCAATCCTGATGCATTTTTTTATATCCTAAATATTTTATAGTAATCGTTTTTAAATAAGAGAGAAGTTTGAAGAATAATTGCAGCTCAGTTACCATAAAGAGTACTACCCTTTAAGACTCATGTTATTGCTCAAATTAGACTTACATTGATTTATTCTGTATCAGCTAGCTGGTTTGTTCAGAAGAGGGCCGTATAACCCATAACTTCGAGACTACAGAAACAGCATTTTTTAGCAAGCCTACAGAAGGGAAAGTATACATTTGTCATGGGACATTGTATTTGTTCACTAAGCTTGTAAAAATTAATCCACCAGCTATATGATCTTACTGTTCCAGTAATAATTGACTTAACATTTATACCCAGAAGACCAAAAATCACAATATAACAAAGACATCTGTACCAGAATGTTTATTGTAGCCCAATTCATAATTGCCAAGTAATGGAAGAAGTCCAAGTACCCATTGACCCACAAATGGACTAGCAAATTGTGGTACATGTATACCATGGAATACTATGCAGCCTTAAAGAAAGATGGAGACTTTACCTCTTTCATGTTTACATGGATGGAGCTAGAACATATTCTTCTTAGCAAAGTATCTCAGGAACGGAAGAAAAAGTGTCCAATGTACTCAGCCCTACTATCAAGCTAAATTATAGTTTTCACATGAAGGCTATAACCCAACTATAGCACAAGACTACGGGGAAAGGGCCAAGGAAGGGGAAGGGAGGGGGGAGGTTAGGGTGGAGGGACGGTAATGGGTGGGGCCACACTGATGGTGCATCTTAGAATGGGTACAGGTGAAACTTACTAAAGGCAGAATACAAATGTCTACATACAGTAACTAAGAAAATGCCATGAAGGCTATCTTGAACAGTTTGATGAGAATATTTCAGATTGTATATGAAACCAGCACATTGTACCCCTTGATTGCACTAATGTACAGAGCTATGATTTAACAATAAAAATAAATTAATTAATTATAAATAATAATAATAATTGACCTAACATATATTAACTGTGAAATATTTGGTAAGTTAAAAAAGTTTCTAAACCTCCTTTTTCTAAGTCATTTTGTCCAGAAAAATGAAGCAGTAGTTTCAATGGACTCATTCTTAAAATATAATGTAAAATTTTATTTTCAACTCACCATAGTCAGCAGAATTACTAAATTGGATGAATACATCTTGGTCCTCAGCCTGTCTGATACACTGAAAGCATGTGGTTTTCTTCAGTGTCCTGCCAGTCACTTATCACTCTTTACCAGCGGATCACAAATGTGACTGTGCAAAAGAATCACTGCAAAGTTTGTTTAAAACGCAGTTCCCTGGCACCATAGACAAAGATTCTGATTCCCTAAGTTTGTGGTGGATCTAAGGACCTATTCTTCACAGGGAGGTAATTCTGCTACAAGTGGGCTCCAACTCACCTTTTGGGAAGCTCTCTCCTCAAGGGATGATGCTACATATTTCTTACCTTCAATTTACTAATAACTTACAAATATATATTTTTCAACTCACTACTCCTTGATATGCATGCATAGATAGATAGATAGATAGATAGATAGATAGATAGATAGATAGATAGATAGAGATAGATAGATAGATAGATAGATAGATAGATAGATAGATAGATAGATAGATTCCCTTCTAAACATTGCCACCTAGTGTACTCACTGATCCTTCAGAATTAATCTGCCCGAAAACTGACCTCCTCCTCTTTTTCCTAAAAAACTCCTGCCATGTTTTTATTCCTCACCCCATATCTTTCCCTTCTTTTACATCTTGCATAAATGACCTGTCAAATACCTGCCTCCTTCCCTCCTTCCCACTGCTACTACCCTTATTGAGAATTTCATCATTTTTTGCTTCATCAACTTTCATTCAAGATTTTCACTGAAATCACTGAAAGACCATGTATTAAAAGTAAGAATCACAGGCCAGGTTAAGGGTTATGGCCTAAAATTAAGGGAAAAATCAACTTAGACTCACACTAAAAAAGCCTAAAATAAAGATTAGGCAGTATCAACATGATTCCCCCCCACACACACACACATCATTTAACTGCATACAAAAACAAGAACCAATATTTTTCAGATAAAAGTAACAGAATCTAAAACTTATATATTATATAATCCACAATGTATACTGTATATAACCAAATTTTATGAGATGTGAAGAAGCAGGAAAATGTCACTCACAATTGAAATATAAAATAGTCAATAAAAGTAGAGTCACAGATGTTCTAGGTGTTGGAATTAATAGGCAAAGGTTTTCATATAATTACTAAAAATATGTTTTAAAGTTTACTGAAAAGATAGAAATAACAAGAATAGAAATGGAGAATTTCAGGTTAGATAAATATTAAATGTGAACAAAATGAAATTCTAAAACTAAAAGAAATATGATATCTGAAATCAAAACTGCATTGAGTGGACATAGAGAAGCTTTCATACTATAAGAGAAAGGTTCAACAAACCTTTGTTAAGATAAGATAATGGAAATGCTCAAAACTAAAACACAAAGAGAAAAAAAAATTTTTTAAAGAACAGAGCCACAATGATCTATGGAACAAAACTTAAAAGCATACATATATATGACACATATTGTTATATTTAAGTTTTATATACTATATATGGCAGACATAACATATATTATCATATATTACTATATGACATTCATATTATATATAATTATATTTTATATTATATAACATATGTCACTTATGTTGTATATAATAAAATACTTTATATACAACAAAAAATAATAGACCATACATATTATAAAATAATCATATAATGTATAAATAATAATGTAATATGGCTCAGCACCCATAGTACAGTGGTTATGGCACCAGCCACATACACCAAGGTTCATGTGTTCGAACCCAGCCCAGGCCAGCTAAGCAACAATGACAACTGCAACAGAAAAATAGTTGGGTGTTGTGGTGGGCGCCTGTAGTCCCAGCTACGTGGGAGACTGAGGCAAGAGAATTACTTAAGCCCAGGAGTTTGAGGTTGCTGTTAGGTGTGACACGACAGCCCTCTACCTGGGGCAACAAAGTGAGATTCTGTCTCAACAATAATAATAATAATAATAATAATAATAACAATAGTAATGTACTCTAATGTATACATTATTATTATATTACATAATAATGATATAAATAATTCATAATTATATATATATAGGCTATCTGGAAAATATCCAGCATTATTAATACTATTTTTCACATTACATGGCTAGATAATTTCTGGACAACCTCTCTTTCTCTCTGCCCGTGCATGCACGCACACACACACACATATTTTGAGTCCCAGAAAAGAAAGAACAGAATAGCAAATACATATTTGAAAAAATGTTGATTTAACTGTTACCAAATTTTATTAAAATTCCCAACGTTTATGTACAATAAACTCAGTAAACCCAAACCAGTACATACATGCAAATAGGTCAAGTGTAGTGGCTCATGCCAGTAATCCCAAAACTTTGGGAAGCCAAGGCAGGTGGATCATTTGAGATCAGGAGTTCAAGACCAGCATAAACAACATAGTGAGACCCTGTCTTTACCAAAAAAAAATTTTCTTCTAATTAGCCAGGCATGGTCACATGCACCTAAAGACCTAGCTACTTGGGAGGCTGAAGGAGGAGTCTAGATATTTGAGGTTACAATGAGCTATAAGGATGCCATTGCACTCCAGCCTGGGCAACAGAGTGAGATCTTGTCTCAAAACAAATAAAACAAACAAAAAACATGAAGACATAAATCACACTTAGGTAAACTGTTGAAAACTAAAGATGAAAATAAAATTCTAAAAGAATTCAAAGAAAAAATATATCACATACACACAGAGAAATAATGTAAATTAAAGAAAACTTCACACCAGAAATAAAAGAAACCAGAAGACAGTAATACAATATTTTTTAAATGATGAACAAAAGAAAGCTATCTACCTAAAACTCTATAACAAAAACATCCTTCAAGTTGAAGATGAAATTAAGATTTTTCAGATCAATTGAAAGCAAAGAGAAATCATTACCAGCATATGTACACTATAAAAAATGAAAAACAAAGTTCTTGAGGTGAAAGTAAAATAATACCATATGGAAATTCCAATAAATAGTATGGAATAATTCAGAGATACTTAAATTATAATAATGTTAGCCAAATATAATTTCTTAATTCTTTTGAAAGATAAAGAACTTTTAAAAGCAAATATAGGCTCGGCACCCATAGCTCAGTGGTTAGGGTGCCAGCCACATACACCAGAGCTGGCAGGTTGGAATCCAGCCTGGGCCCACCAAACAACAATGACAACTACAACCAAAAAATAGCTGGGTGTCGTGGCAAGCACCTGTAGCCCCTGCTACTTGGGAGGCTGAGGCAAGAGAATCCCTTAAGCCCAAGTGTTTGAGGTTACTGTAAGCTGTGACACAATGGCACTCTACCAAGGTTGACATAGTAAGACTCTGTCTCAAAAAAAAAAAAGCAAATGTCATGATATTATAATATGAGGTTTATAACGTCTGGACACATAAAATACAGTATATGATAATATCACACAGTATAGGAAGTAAAAATTGAATTATACTATTATAAATTTCTTATAGTATAGGTGATAAGATATCTATTCAAGGTAAACCATGATAAGTTAAGAACAGCTGTTATAAATCCTGGAATAATCACTTAAACTCAATACAAATGAATAGTACCAAAAAGCCAAGAGAGTGATTAAAATAAAATACCAAAACATACTCAAATAACCCAAAATAAGAAATAAAAATTATACGGACCAAACAGGACACACATAAGGCAAATTCAAATATGTTATAATTATATTTTTGTGAATGTACTAAACACTTAAAAGGTGTTTTTTAATTAGCATCATACTGGATATAAATGATATAAATGTACTAAATACTTAAAGGCAGACAGAATCATATTGCATTTTTTTAAAAAGTAACACTGTTTACAAAATATGCACATTAAGTGTAAAGACAGATCAGTTGAAAGAAAAATAATGGAAAAACATAACTATGTACATCCATAAGAAATCTCCTGTGGCTCCATTAAGAGTAAACAATTCAAACTTCACAGTAAGGAATATTAACTATGATTTTAAAAAAAAAAAAAAAAGGACACTTCATAATCACAAAAGAATCAGTTCATCTGGGAAGGCATTATTCCTAAATGTATGCATCAAATAACAGAGTTTCCAAACACTCTAGGCAAAATTTAACAAAACTAAAGCAAGAAAAACAAGAATCCATTTTACATAGGTAATTAATTAGCCTACTAAAAACTTTACTTATGTGTACACTTACTAATATGGTCTAGCAGCTTCTTTTTTTTTTTATTATAGATAAAAATATGCACCATAGATGTGGCCCAACCCATCACCCTCCCTCCACCCAAACCTCCCCCCTCCCTTTCCCTTCCTTGGTGCTTTCCTCATAGTCTTGAGGTATAGTTGGGTTATAGCCTTCATGTGAAAGCTATAGTTTAGCTTCATAGTAGGGCTGAGTACATTGGATACTTTTTCTTCCATTCCTGGGGTACTTGGCTAAGGAGAATATGTTCCAGCTCCATCCATGTAAACATGAAAGAGGTAAAGTCTCCATCTTTCTTTAAGGCTGCATAGTATTCCATGGTATACATGTACCACAGTTTGCTAGTCCATTCGTGGGTTGATGGGCACTTGGGCATCTTCCATGACTTAGCAATTACGAATTGGGCTGCAATAAACATTCTGGCACAGATGTCTTTGTTATATTGTGACTTTTGCTCTTCTGGGTATAAACCTAGTAAAGGAATTATAGGATCGAATGGCAGGTCTAAAAAGCAAGAATTCCAAGGACACTGATTTTGAAAGTATATCAATTTTGTTGCTTATAAAAAGATATATATAGTATATATTTTTATTGAGAAGTTATAGTATATTTAAACACGAAGATCAAAAATAAAATTATGATACTGAATACAAAAACCCTGTGGGCAGCACCTGCAAAATTCACAAGCAGTTGTTGTGCAGAAATTATATGCATATCATGAATGAAAACAGAAAGCAGATATTTCATATATATTAAGGGGCAAAAAGTAAGATTTGCTTGAATAAGCTTTTAAATCTTCCAAAGGAATTAAAATATAAATATTATAAGCATTATGCTAATTGAAATATTAATGTTTAAGAAAGAAAAAGCAAGTTGAGCATTGTATTTAAAATCTTTATGTTCAGAATATATGAAAAATATATTATGAAAATATAGCCATTTTTAAACATTTTTATTTTATTTTACTAGAACACATGTACATGTGTCCTACATGTACCAGGGACTGGGCTCAGTGCACATTACCTGTACTCATAAGGCCACACACAGACATAGAAGATGACAAGTTAATAAATGCACAATTGCATCATATTCCAAACAAACTGGAAAAGATTTTCCAGGGTGTTATGGGAACAGATGTGAAGAGCACCTAACTTAATTTTGTGAATGTGATGTCTGAGTTCTTAAAGATATTGGTAATAGAATGTCCTGTCCTACTTCACTGCTCATGAAAAGATAGACGTTTCCCTAGATGCTCCTGGTCTAGGGAAGTATTCTTCTAAACTCTACCCGTTACCTCTGTAAATGATAGTGAACTTGGTAAAGTGGTAGATATGTGAAAGTACTGGAAAAATGAACTTGTTACATAAATCTTGTCCTAACCCAGAAATAGTCTCCAAAACTAGTAAACTCTTAGTATTGAATAAGCATTATACAAGAAAGGATGTACATATAACGGGCAATCCAGTAAAGACTACAAAGGCAAGAAGACAGCTCTTTGTTTTATAGAGCTGACAAATCAATATAAGTGACTGAGGCAAAAATCTCAATCAGTAGATTTTAGCTGAGCCAAAGATGAAGATATACCTGGGAAAAATACAAACCACAGACAAAGGTGTGCCTGTTTTTCCAAAAAGGAATTTGGAAGTTTCAGTATTTAAAAGGAGCAGGGCACACAGAAAAGGAAAAAAAAAAAAAAAAAAAAAATAGAGGGTGGGGTAGTGAGAAAAAATGGTTACATTCTTTTGAACCCCAGGAAAATCTTCATAAGATAAGCCTAATGCTGGAAGAGAGAAAAAGGAGTGAGGTAAGTATTCATTATGTAGATAGCCCTGTGTAGCTGTAAGCATGGTTAATCCTGTTCTGTACTGGGGAAGGTAAAGTTATTGATTACTAGCGTAGATTTGAATAGACTTCAGTTTTAGGACCAAGATTTAGAGACTACATAGTTAAAGTTATTATTTCCATGCCATTGATTACGGGAGGCAGAAAAGACATTTACTTAATGAATGGATCAGTCCTTGATAGGGTGCCTAAGGTCTTTACTTTTGCTTAAAAATGGGTAGGAACGTGGCCAAGTAATTACAACCCCTATTCTTGTTTTTAAGATCCTCAAGTAAAAGTACTTAACACTTGATAACACATAATTCATCCTAACTTTATCAGGAATTTAGATTGATCATCTGTGTTAGCTAATTAGCTTTACCCAGAGGAAAAGCAAACTTTTCAAAATTTTATGATAGCAGGTCATTTGCCAATTTGGAGCAATGTGCCTAGGGAAGTTAGGATCCTAACTATACCACAAAACTGAGAATTGGGGTGCTATCTTCCTTGAGTTTTACATGTCAATGAAATGGCTCACAGGTCTTTGAAAGAAAGAAACACCCCTAGGCCATAAAGCTTACCAAAGCTTTTGAAAGGATTTAAATACAATTCAAAGAGAGAAAAAGTACTTAGAGTTACAAGTTGAGAAAAAGGAGAGGAGGAAAATCTTTTCTTATTTTCAACAGGAAGAATTAAGCCTATTATTTCTAGATCATACTTTTCCTTACAATTGAGATTGGTGTATTTTTTTAGTTGTTTATCTAAGTGTAAGGACATTTGCTTCTTTCCTTTTTTTCTGTTTCTGTCTCTTGTAGGGCCAGGGTAAGACAAAAATATAGCTCATGGGTTTACAATTTACGAATTGCAGGTGAACACCTGTCTATTGCTGGCTATCTTATGACCTATGAGCTAAAAATAACAACTTTAAATAATAGCAAATAGTATCAAAAGAAGAATAATTTATGGCAGATAACAATTAGATGAAACTCAAATTCCTGTGTCTATAATTTATTGCTATGTTTAAACAATCATGCCTAGTACTTTGTACATTACATTATTGTCTTTGGCTACTTTTGAGCTATACCAACTCATTGAGGGTACAATGAGCCAGTTTGTAGTGCTTGCCTTTGCTGAGTGCATCTCTCTATTAATAGCGTCCCACCCCAAAGAGGTGTGTCACAGAAGAGTTGCAACAGAGACCATCGTGGCTGAGAAATTCTAAAATATTTACTATGGCCCTTCATTGAAGACATTGGCTGATCTAGGTTCTTACAAAATAAAGTTCTGGGAACTTGTTAGTAATGATAAGTCAGGGGACTGACTCAGAGCTACTCAATGAGATATTTTTTTGTTTGTTTGTTTGTTTTTACAAGATATCCTTCTGTGACTGGACTTGAGAAGCACCAATTTCAGCAATTATTTCTCTGCAAACTGTATTTTCCCTCTAGTTTTCTAAATGAAAACATCAAGTAGGGGGTTAGCAACCCTGCCTAGCTTTCTTATTTAATCTGTGAGCCTCAGTATCAGCTTTATAAGGAATAAAATTAATGTTTTCATTCTCAACTACTTTTCTCATTTTTAATTGGTTTAAACCTAGATGGGAAAGTAGGGTGGTACTTATTGGATTTCTCCCAATCACAGTGAGAAATAGCTGAAATGAGATATATAAGAAAAGCAGGAAGTTACAAGTACAAAAAGCTATAATTAAATAAGAAGATGAAATAAAAAGTAGATCTTGTTGTTTTACCATCTATTTCAGCTGACTGAGAGTCGAGAGGACAGAAACAGGAGCCTCTGATCTCACATGGTAAAATGTCTAGCTTATGTCAGTCAGTGACCCTAACTTCAGTTCTTGAGATGATAAATTCATTTGGAGAAATAAAAATCAGCTTAATCAGAAGGGCAAACCTGTTCTCCTGCCTAACAAAGAATTTATATTTTCAGAATCAGGAAGGTTTAGAATTGAAATATAGATGATGGAGTAAATCAAATCCACAGTAGCAAAACTTTTTAATTAAACTAAGAGATGTACGTAAAATATTTGTATCAATAGATTTTGATATGGTAGATCTTCAGTCATAACTGACTGGAGATTCTGATTCAGAAAGTAAAATTAATTAAAGATATAAATTTTTTTTGATATTGAACAGATTTTTTATTGTTAAATCATAGCTGTGTATATTAGTGCAATCAAGAAGTACAATGTGCTGATTTCATACACAATCTGAAATATTCTCATCAAACTATTCAACATAGCCTTCATGACATTTTCTTAATTATTGTATGTAGACATTTCTATTCTGCATTTAGTAGGTTTTGCCTGTACCCATTCTAAGATGCACCATAGGTGTGGCCCCATTCATTACCTTCCCTCCACCCAAACCTCCTCCTCCCTCCCCCTCCCTTGGCCCTTTCCCCATATTCTTGTGCTATAGTTGAATTATAGCCTTCATATGAAAGCTACAAATTAGCTTCATAGTAGGGCTGAGTACATTGGATACTTTTTCTTCCATTCTTGAGATACTTTGCTAAGAAGAATATGTTCCAGCTCCATCCATGTAAACATGAAAGAGGAAAGGTCTCCATCTTTCTTTAAGGCTGCATAATATTCCATGGTATACATGTACCACAATTTGCTAGTCCATTCATGGGTCAATGGGCCCTTGGGCTTTTTCCAGGGCTTAGGAATTATGAATTGGGCTGCAATAAACATTCTGGTACATATGTCTTTGTTATATTGTGATTTTTGGTCTTCTGGGTATATACCTAGTAAAGGATTTATAGGATCAAATGGCAGGTCTATTTTTAGATCTCTCAGTATTCTCCAAACATCCTTCCAAAAGTTTTAGTGTGCATTCCCACCAGCAGTATAGAAGTGTGCCCTTTTCTCCATATCCATGCCAACATCTCTGGTTTTAGGATTTTGTTATGTGGGCTACTCTTACTGGGATTAGGTGATATCTCAAAGTAGTTTTGATTTGCATTTCTCTAATGATTAAGGATGATGAGCTTTTTTCCATGTGTTTGTAGATCATGTGTCTGTCTTCTTTAGAGAAGTTTCTCTTCAAGTTCTTTGCCCACTCTGAGATGGGATCACTTGTTCTTTTCTTGCTAATATGTTTGAGTTCTCTGTGGATTCTGGTTATTAAACCTTTATTGAAGGTATAACCTGCAAATATTTTCTCCCAGTCTGAGAGCTGTCTGCTTGCTTTACTTACTATGTCCTTGGCTATGCAGAAGCTTTTAGTTTGATCAGGTCCCAGTAATGTGTTTTTGATACTGCTTCAATTGCCTGGGGAGTCCTCCTCATAAAATATTTACCAGGCCAATTCCTTCAAGAGATTTCCCTGCACTTTCTTCAAGTATTTTTATAGTTTCATGTCTTAAGTTTAAATCTTTTATCCAGTGAGAGTCCATCTTATTTAATGGTGAAAGTTGTGGGTCCAGTTTCAGTCTTTTGCAGATCGCCAGCCAGTTCACACAGCACCTTTTGTTAAATAGGGAATGTTTTCCCCACTGAATGTTTTTAATTGGCTTGTCAAAGATCAAATAACGATAAGTAGCTGGATTCATCGCTTGGTTCTCTACTCTGTTCCAGACATCTACTTCTCTGTTTTTGTGCCAGTACCATACTGTTTTGATCACTATTGATTTATAGTACAGTCTCAGGTCTGGTAGCGTGATTCCTCCTGCTTTGTTTTTATTTCTGAGTAATGTTTTGGCTATTCAAGATTTTTTCTGATTCCATATAAAATGAAGTATTATTTTTTGAAGATCTTTAAAATATGACAATGGAGCTTTAATAGGAATTGCATTTAAATTATATATTGTTTTGGGTAATATAGACATTTTAATAATGTTGATTCTTTCTAGCCATGAGCATGGTATGTTTTCCCATTTGTTAAATTCTTCAGCTATTTCTTTCCTTAACGTTTCATAGTTCTCTCTATAGAGATCTTTCACATCCTTTGTTGCATAAACTCCCAAATATTTCATCTTCTTTGACACTACTGTTAAAGGAATAGAGTCCTTGACTTTTTTTCGACTTGGCTATTGTTGGTATATATAAAGGCTACAGAATTATGGGTGTTGATTTTGTAGCCTGAGACATTCCTTGATCACCTCTAAAGTTTTGTAGTAGAATCCCTAGTGTTTTCCAGATATATGATCATGTCATCTGCGAAGAGTGAAAGTTTGATCTCTTCTGACCCTAGGTGGATAGCCTTGATCGCCTTTTCTACCATAATTGCAATGGCTAAATCTTCCATTACAATGTTAAAGAGCAATGGAGACAATGGGCAACCTTGCCTGGTTCCTGATCTAAGTGGAAATGATTTCAATTTAACTCCATTCAGTACGATATTGGCTGTGGGTTTGCTGTAGATGGCCTCTATTAGTTTAAGAAATGTCCTTTCTATACCAATTTTCTTAAGTGTTCTGATCATGAAGGGATGGTGGATATTATCAATAGCTTTTTCTGCATCAATTGAAAGAATCATATGGTCCTTATTTTTAGTTTGTTTATGTGCTGAATTACATTTATAGATTTACATATATTGAACCAGCCTTGAAAGTAAAAGTGGGGAACATAAAACTAGTAGGATATTTCACATTGTATTTGAGAAAATAGTACATCAATATCTGTTTCGATGGAAGTAGCTGCAATTCTCAGTGATTTAGAAAGGTGCTCGTCAGATATTTTGGTTCTAATTTAAGTCTTATTTTTTTTAGACAGAGTCTCACTATATTGCCTTTGGTAGAGCGCTGTGGTGTCATAGCTCACAGCAACCTCCAACTCCTGGGCTCAAGCAATTCTTTTGCCTCAGCCTCCCCAGTAGCTGGGACTATGGATGCCCACCACAACACCCGGCTATTTTTCGGTTGTAGTTGTCAATTGTTGTTTGGCAGGCGTGAGCTGGGTTTGAACCCGCCAGCTCCAGTGGCTGGCGCCCTAACCACTGAGACAAAGGCATGGAGCCTAATTTAACTCTTAATGTGCTTCATTATTGAAAGTAGTTGCTCGAAAATGTAAGTGCTACCAAACAGCAATGACATGAATAAGGCATGATTGTGAAAAGAGGGATGTTCGTCTCTGGGAAGGCAGGAACTGTACAAGTCCAGTAAAGACACATGATCAAATTTTTATTTTAGTCGAATGTCAGATTGGAGCTCTATGCATTCCATTTGAAAACTGGCAGATAACGTTTTTATGTTAACCGAAAATGGAATTGCAAATGTATCAAAATATCGATTATTTTCCTGGAAATCTCGAAATCTATTTTCAAATTCTTATATCAAATCGAAAAGTAAAGCTGCATATTTTTTCACTGTTTACAGGACAGGGTTTAGCCAACGTGTCAAAATACATAAAATTATTTGTCTTTATTTGTCTTTATTTAATTTCTGTTTCCTTTGAAACACTATTACAGTTTGAAACATTGTATTGGTTTCCACCTTGAAGATGCATGTTTAACTCATTTAAATGAGTGGTTAAAGCTAGCAAAAATGCTAAACCTGTAAACCAACTTTTATCATCAGGCTCTGGCACAAGTTTGGCTTTTGATACCATAAACAACTTGATAACATGTCACAAATCATAAAATCTTTTTTAACATTTGGCCTTGACTTAACTTCTTGCTTCCAAAGGGTAAATGATGTCACCATACTCAGCATCAATACTTTTAAGGAATTCTTGGAATTGGGGATGATTCAATCCCTTGGCTCTGATGAAATTCCCAGTCTTGATGATGAATTGCACGAATTGCATGTAACCCATTTTTAAAGCTTTTGCACATAAATTTTCTTGATATACTGCGCAATGATACTTCATCAGATGTGAGTTTGGGGTGGCAATTGCTAACTTCTGTTAATTTTATAAGTCCTTCTCTTTTACCTACCGTCACTGGGGCACCGTCAGTAACTATTCCAGATATGTTGACAATGGACAAAGACAATTGCTTTAACATATTTTTTACTGCTTCATAAAAATCTCTTGAGTTAGTTGTGTCTTTTATGGCACTAAAGAAGCCATTTCTTCAGTGACATTATATTCGTCATGAAAACCTCCAATAAAAATGGCATGTTGAGCTGTATTTGTAGCATCAGGGCTGTCATTCATCACCAAACCATACAATTTAAAATGAGCAGCTTTACTCTCCAAACCTCTTTTGATAAGTTTTCCAATTTTCTTCACTTTGGCTATAGTCTGATGAGACAAATTGATTTGAGAAATATCCCCCTTTCTTTCAGGGCAAATGATATCCACCACACTTCCCATACATTGCTTAATGAACTCTGTAGACCGTTTTGATATTTTTTGCTATTAAAAACTTTTTTGGTACTACATAACTAGCTTTTAAAATGGAATACATCTAAGTTATAACATGAAAGAAATTTCTGTTGAGAAGACAGACTTTTTTTCAGTTCCACTATTTTGTCCTTATGACATAATCCTTCATAGGCATCAAATCTGGAAGTGCGTTTTTGCATATAATACCTTTCCAAATTATAGTCTTCAGAAACTTGCACACACTCCCTACCAATTAAGCAGACTTCCTTTACTATTTTGCCTGGACAAAAAAGTGATCATCTGTCCGCTTTTCATTGAACGATCTTCCTTTGTCCTTAATTTTTCTTTTTTTGGGGGTGGGTATTTTCTTTTGATATGCTGGGATTAAAAAATAATAGATAATAATACTTTTATTATGTAAATTATTTGACAGGAAACTAGAAAGCAAGGTTTGGACCCTTGCACATCTTGGCCACTGATACGGGGCAAGGCAGAGGACAGAAGGTAAAGCGCAGCGGGCGAGGGGGGTGAGGCCCCGCCGAGGTGTGGCAGCAGCCTTAATAATCACGTTGGAATGCTTACCTGACTTTAAATAATATTAACCACCTAATGTTGGAATGGTAGGTTGAAATATCGATAACTGCTGCCTTGCCAAGTCACCACCAGCACGTGTAAGGTGTGGGGCATCAGTTCCACGGAGCTCGCTGCACTGCTGCAAAACTGAAGCTGCGCATGCGTACAATAGCCAGAGCGTATGTGTGTATATTTTACGTGACATTGTGATACGAGGTTGTCATCTACAAAATTCAGGCTCAAGAACCGTGCAAACGAGTTCCACAAAAAGGACACCAAAAAGAAAAAAAAATTCATAATGTTTTAAGTAAGTTAACAATTTTGTGTTGGACCACATTCATAGCTATGGGGCTGCAGGCTGAACATCCCTTCTCTACATCTTCAGTTGAGATGTATAATAAACGTCACCCACTAAACATATTTAAAATTGAACTGATCACCCCCCCCCCCAATAACTTCTTTCCCTCTTTCCATATTAATGAATAGAAACTCCATCCTTCCACTTGCTCAGGTGAAAAAACATGGGGTCATTTTGACTTCGCCCATTCTTTCACTCCCTATGTTCAATCTGTCAGCAAATCAGGCCGTCTCCATCACTTCCAGCCAGACCCTGGATTTTTCAGTAGCTGCCTAATAGACCTTCCTGCTCAGACTTGGCCCTCCTCACCTGTTCTCAACACAGTGGCCAGCGTGATGCTGCTGGAATGCAAATCACACATGCCACGGCTCTGGGCTCTGCTACCCATTTCACTCCTTGGAGACAAAGTTCCTACTCTGCCCCATACAAGGTAGCACTTGCTCTTTGTGGTTCCTTCTGTCTCCCTGTGGCATCCCTCAGCCCCCTGGTGTCCTTGTTGCTCAGGAGCCCCCTCTGATTGCCTTCACCTTTATGTCTTCCTACTGCTCTTCCTGCTACCTCAAATGCTCTTCTTTCCCCAAAGGGACAGGTGGCTCAGTCTGTTCTTTCAGGTCTTCACTCAAATATCCTGTTCACAGGTGCTCCATGAACACTTGTCAAATGAACAAATGAGCTGGATTGCTCAAGGAAAGAGAATCCTGGTTAATCCTCGTGCCCTGCCCCATCTGCTGCTGGAGAACTGCACCAGGGCTTGGCCCTGAGCCCAGCCCTGCCAGGCCACCACTGGCGGCACGAAGGTGTCATCCACTCCCCTGTGCTCAGCTCTTCCTCTGCACCAGGACACTTAATTCTCCAGCTACTTCTCAAAGCACATGCTAGCACCCCAAAGCTGGGGAGAGAACAAGTGCCAAGTTCTGGGCACAAGAACGACTTGGAAGAACTTCATTGTATGCAGGGAGACACAAAGAGGCCAGCAGATTCCCTGAAGTCTGCCTTGAAAGCGTAGATGAAGTTCGTGTTTTGAATTCTCCTCATATGGATCAGGGTCCCATCAGATTTTTGGTTGCGGTTTGCAGTCAGGTTGGGTTAAGAGAAGGAGACAATGGCAAAGAAACGGCCCCTTTATCAGGATGCATGTGAGAGTCGGTGGTAAAGGGAGCTTTTTTCTTTCTTTTTCCCAACTTGTTCAAGAAAATAAAGGACTAGAAATGACAGCGCAGGGGCCAAACTCAGTCACAAACGGGTTCTGCTTGGCCAACACAGGGTTTTTAGCAAAATTTGAGCCTATATTTAAAAGTCAGGAAATGTTGCAAAAAGATCTGAATTTTTGGAATGTGCTAAATATCCAGAAGACCTAATAATTGCAGTCCACACTCCCACGTGGCAGCTGCCAGTGCCATGCCTTTTAGAGGAAATCATTTTACTTACCTTACTTTGGTCCCCACCAGTTGTTCCCTCCCCCCACTGTTTTTTTTTTTTTTTTTTTGCTCTCGTGTGATGAACCACACCTGGCTAATTAAAAAAAATTTTTTTTTGAGAGGTAGAGTCTTGCTGTGTTGCCCAGGCTGATCTTAAGTGACCCTCCCTCTTTGGCCTCCCAAAATGCTGGAATTGCAGGCATAAGCCATTGCTTTTGGTCCACAGGTTAGCCTATATATTCATATTAACTATCTTGTCCCAGGAGAATTTGGATTTACCACTCCTAAAATAAAGTCATCTTTTATTTCAAGAAGTAAGCCTGGGAAGTTGAAAATCAAGACTTGCTCCACAGCACCAATAAATTGTTCAGCAGGCCGAGGGGTGTGAACCTGAGAAAAACACAATAGTGTCTATGTAAAAGTTAAAAATAAAAAAACAAAAACAAAAACAACAACCCTGTCCTAGGGTGTAGCCTCCGTTTGACCCCAAAGAGGTCCGCTGGAACTTGAATTGCACCACAACTCTGGTCCCACCTTAGGGTAGGGCCTCCTTTCCTAATCCCAGGTCAGTCAGTCACTGGAGAGGTAGATGGTGGGGAAACACTAGCGGCAAAGGGGCTGTTCAGGGTGGAGAGAGAGAGTCTGTGTATATGTTACGTACACATACTGGCTTGACAAATACCTTAAGATCAAGTGGACATCAACAATAGTTATTATACTTACATAGTTATTATACCTCCTATCACCAGTTACAAATGCAATGAATGCTTGTTATAAGGTAATTTATAAATATAAGAAAGGTTAAGGAAAAATTATTACTTACCCCCATAATGTAGATATTCAATCATTTCTATTTATACACTTGAATTATCCTTTCTTCTTCAACTCTGAATTAAAATAATTTGAGCCCTTGTTTGGGGAACTGTGGGAAATCCAGTGCCCTTCCCAATATTTCTGGGGATTCTCTAGTAAGGAGAGGGGTGAGTGTAATTGACCAAAGACCTCCTCTGCTGGGCTCTGAAATGGATGGCAGGTGTTTGCACTAAGCTCAAGCTTCCTGCAGGCCATTCCCAGGTAATGGCTTAGCGGTGGACTTGTCCTGAGAGACAGGTGTTGCACGTAGAGCTGACTTTGTCGCGAGGACACCCAAGGGCTTTGCTGAGCTTCCTTCCCCTGCACAGCCTCCTTCCCCTGCAGTGTCTAGGATGCTTCCACCCCACCCTCCTTTCCTTTCCCCTTGGTCAGCCGGGCATTTCCCCTGGGGCTCTCCCAGCCTCCTCCAACTCTCCATCTACTTTCCATCCAGCCATTTCCCCTAGTAAAATCTTTGCATGTTTCATCCTGTGATTCTCAGACCTGGACTGTGGCAGGTGTTCACATTCTCTGAGGGGTTCCTGCTGCTCCTGACACCATGTGTGGTTCCCTCTGGTCATCCTGGCCCCTGCAACCAGCTGGAGCACCCTGGGCACAGAGGCTGAAGTTTCCAAAGAAAGCAGAAGGTGAGGCCCTAAAGGCACATTTGGCTGCTTGACAATTTTCCCTGGGCCTTACTTTTTATAGACCCTCTCTCAGGTGTGGAATCCCGGGCCACCTGGAAGCCCACCTAGGGAGCCAGAGAAGGGCAGGGCTGGAAACCAGAGGCTGAGCGCCACTGTCTGCCAGAATGGGGAGGCCATGTCCTCCGACTCCACAGTTCTTGTCTCTTCTGTTGTGCACTGGCTCCTTTCTCCATCTTGTGACTTGATGTCCCCTTACTCCATGTCCCCCACTGTGAGCTACTTCTCCAGCTTTCTGGTTTTGGCACGGTGCTTTCCTGTTCCCCTTTGTAGCCTGTGCTATGTGTGCCCCAAACAACTGCGAGATCTTTTCTAGCCTTGAAAGATGCTTTGCCTGAGTTCAGGGCTGGGGTAACTCTGAGGGGTGCTCTGCACTGTCCCCAGAGTTTTCATGGCACTCCAGTGGCCCTCTGTAGTAACTGGCTTAGAAACAAACTTTTAATTGTCTTCCCTCTATCTTCCCACACTGCACTGGTGTTTTGGAATTTCCCCCCGAATACGGTACTAGTACTGGGATGCTCATTTGAGGGTCTGCTGCAGGCTCCCACGCTAGTCGCCTCCCCTTGCTCACTGCTGCCCTGGCGAGACCTCTGGATGCTGTGAGCCCCAGGAGTGGGGACAGGTGGGAGAGAGGCACTTCTTGTGCAGTATTGCATGTCCCTGGCACTTCCTGGGAACACTGCCGCTCTCTGACCTTGGCTAACTGCATTCCACTGGGCTCCTGAGAGGAGCCCTGTTTCTTTGGAGGTCCTTCGGTGGGGGACTCCCTAAGCATCTAGATTAGCAGTTCTCAACCTGTGGGTCACGACCCCTTTTTAACAATGAAAATGCATTGCAGCATTAGGAAGGTTGAGAACCACGGATCTAGATGCAGGCATTGCAGAGTGAGATGATTTTGGTTGGCCTGCAATTTTGAAAACTTAGTTGCCCAAACAGGAAGAGTTCATACAAAATCCACATTTGTGTCCTGTCTGGAAACACTGGGGATGCGGCCAATGGTGCTGGCGACATCCCTTCCTCATGCTGCAGGCCAGACCCAATTGAGCAGCTGCTGTCCCCTTCAGATGGGGCATATCTGTCGCAGGTCCTCGTGCTAGAATCATTAAGACCTGGGATGGGGCAAAGGCATGTTCAGAGAATGGTGATGGGATGTGGATACTGCTGCTGCCCAGGCCTGGGTTTGATACTGGCCACACTCAGGAAGGATTGGAGAGTCTTCCCAGGGCAGGTCTGCTGGCCAGGGCTTAATTCCAGAGCCCAGCACTTTCTGACCAGGACAAAGCCAAAAAGGCCAACAGGCCCCTGAATATGAAGCTTCAAGCCAAGCAGTTCTCAAACCTTAGGTCTTACTCCTTAAAAATACCAAGATTTGGACCCCACCCCCAGAATTCCAGTTTGACTGGTCTGGAGCTGGGGTCAGGGTAACACTAAGGATGCCCAGTTTAGGACAGCTTGAGATCTGCCAGGGGAAGAGTATTTGTATCACAGACCCCAGAAGCCCTCCTCCACCAACCTGTCATGAAACACTTTCGAGCACACCACTGAAGAGCCCAGTGTCATTCTAATGGAACCATGACCTGAGCTATCAATGTCCCCAATGTAAGGATTTGTTGCTCACTTGAGGTAGAAGTCTCTGCTTGAAGAGGGCATTAGGTCCGAGCTGGTGGGATGCTGAGTCTTCAATTCAGCTTTGAAGGTGGAATCACCCTGTGCGACCATGGATAAGATGTCCTCACCTCAAGCCCACAGTCTCCTGTCTGTTCAATAGGAACAGTAGTGTCGACCTCACAGGAGAGTCATGAGAATGAAATGACATATCACAAATTATCGATCATCTCCCACAGTGTCTGCCATTGAGATGGCTCCATGAATCTCATTTTTTTTCCCCTTCATCTGAGAGGGAGGTAAAGTGCACACGTTGTTTCCAAGAGTCCCCTTCTAGGAGCTGATTCAGAAATGACCACTGACAGACTCTGAGCCATGTTGGGGAAGGTCCATATGAAGGCGGCTGGGAGGAACCACAATGAACCGGTTCTTTAGTGGCTGGACCTGGGCCCCGGGGGTTCTGGAGTTAATTTTTCAGCTGGAAATGACTCTTCCCACTCTGACTGCTTTCCTTGATACAGGAAAATCAGGGGCAGTTGGCCATTGAAAGAAAAAAGAGCTACATTAATTACAGTCTCACCCATGACAATTTACTCTGACTAAAATCTTGCCACTCACCATTTCATATTATCTCTTTTAACCTGAAAAGCAGCTCTTTTGCTCCCTTTCTAACCCAGACCCAGTATTTAGCAGGGTAATGGGATTTATGATTTTGTTTACATCAGTCTCCGTGGCGATTCACCATAAAAGATCAGTTGCTTGGCAACTTGGCATTGTGGCGCTGCAGTGGAGGGTGAAATTTTTTGTCTCTCTAAATCGAGGGCTTAAGGAATAATGAAAACTTCTGCTCATACTTCTCATGAATGCTTTTATTTTCAAGGTCAACCAAATGTTTTTTCAGGAAAGACTAATGCACTTTTCTTTAAGCGATACACCGTAAAATGTTTCTCCAAGATTATCCTGTCTCTGCGCAGAGGAAAACCAGCCCTAGACATTTTTATTCTCCCCTTGCTGTTGCAAAATCAGGTTTGAGCAACTCTGGGACCATCATAATGGAGTGGGTCTCTTTCGTTCATGGCATTTTCTACACTCATTAGCAAATGCCTTTTTTTTTTTTTTTTTTTTAATGAGCTGCTACACACCCTGAATCATTTCTCATTGCAGAAACCAGTTTCATTTGGTTTGCAGTTGGTTTACCATGATCCCTTTGATGATGGGGTCAATGTTAGCAGAGGCCTGGAGGGCACAAAACAGGACCCCAGTTTCCCTCTGAGGTTCCCTATTGACGATAGGCGTTTCTGCGAATGATCAAAGGCCCTGTTTTAAAACATGCACATGCCCTTTCCTGACCTCTTTCTCAACATGGGTACACATGAAGGGGAAGAGAAGTTGACTCAGACAGATGTGCATGGACACGGCCTGCGCTGGAGGTGTGAGGCTGTGGCGAGAATAATGATGACGATGACAGTAGCTAATTGAACACTTACCATGAGCTTTATATATATTATCTCCCTTAATTCTTGCAACAACAGTTAGCCATGTGTCATCAGTTGGGGGGCCAGTCTTAGCTTCCCGAGAAGTCGAGACCCCACCGGTCGATGCCTCCCCCACCAGGCCGTTCACTAAATTTTCTCCAAGCTATCAAGCTCAATGCAGCTCAGCTTCTCACAGGGAGGGATTCCCCAACTGCCCTGGCCACAGGGCTGGCAATAGTCCACCCATACCTGGGAGTCAAGTTTAAACTTAAAGGGTTTTTTGCGTCCTATTATGTGTGCTAATAATCTACTTGATAAAGTTGGATTTAAAGCAGTTATTTTTGACTATCTTAAAGTATGCTAGGGTGGGAGGCCTGTGAACGGTGAAAACCACCTGGAGGTCTTGTTCGCCTACAGGTCCCGGAACCACACCCCCAGAGAATTTGACTCAGCAGGTCTGGGATGAGGCCCATGAATTTCTGTTTCAAACAAGCACCCAGATGCTATGTGGGCCCCCCAGACCCCCTGTGAGCAGCACCGCTGTCAGAGTCAGCCTGGCCCCTTCTCTGAAGTTGTGAAGCATCTCAGCCTCATGCACGGAATTGAATGTGGGTTCAGTAAACATTTGTGAGGAACTTCATGATACCCAATTTTCCTGTTTTACTCCTTGCCAAGAACTTGGCAAACCTTACATTTGTGGAGTGTTTTCAATTTACGTGGATTGTGTTACATTCATGGGTGGTTTATAATTTACATACATTATATTATTTGGCTCAGTGGGGTATGGCTTTGCCCATTTTACAAATTAAGAAATGGAGGTTGAGCTGATGACTTGCCTATGTCCAAAGGGCAGCAGCTCATTCCTGTAATCCTAGCACTCTGCGAGATTGAGGTGGGTGGATTGCTTGTGCTCAGACAAGCCTGAGCCAGGGCGAGACCCTGCCTCTAAAAATAGCCAGGCATTGTGGCAGGCGCCTGTAGTCCCAGCTACTAGGGAGGCTGAAGCAAGAGAGTCACTTGAGCCCAAGAGTTTGAGGTTAGAGTTTGAGATGCCACAGCACTCTACTGAGGACAACAAAGTAAGACTCTGTCTCAACAAACAAACAAAAACTAAACAAAACCAAAGGGCAGTAGATAGACTATGAGCCAGGCCTTTGGGCGCCAAGTTCAGCAGTTTGTTCACTCCGACGTAGCTGCCTACCTTCATTTTGCGTCACGGAGGAGCTGTCTCAATGCTGTTGGTGGTAGAATTGGGCTCTCAGAGAAGGGCAGGTGGAACCTGGGTGAAAAAAGGCATCCTAAAATACAGGCTGAGAGCTTGTGTTCTGAACAGTGAGTCAGCACCCAATTATCTACCCATTCAATGGGGATACCTGCATTTCAGTCCTGAAGGTTTGTGCAGAAGGTTGAATGTGTGCTAAGGGTTGTCTGGAGTGAGCTGCTCCTAGACTTCTTAGTTAAGGGGAGATTCTAGCAGCACAAGGACAGCGTGGACCGTGGATGTTGCACGGGCAAAGACAAACGTTTGTGATTTTTGTTTAACTCTAAAATGCACGTACCACTTGCAGACATCATTTTTGATGGAATTAAATCCTGATTCTCAGGCAGTACTTCTCATGTTGGAACATGAAAGCCCATGGTTGTAGGACACTGTGTTTCTTTGCTTCCTTTGACTCCAATGAAAGCACTTGAAAGGGTGTTTAAGAAATTGGTGGTTCAGCCAACTTGTGTGTAAGGGTGCTAACAATGAAAAGGGATCACTACAGAAAAAGTGATAATAGCAAATATTTATGAAGCACCTACTATGTCCCAATCACTTCCATCAAGTGAGGAGGCTCAGGAGGCGACCTGTGTGAGATTGCATTTGACCTCACTCGGCTTCGTCTCCAATGCTAACTCTCTTCACCATTCAGATATATCACTTCTCAAAAATTCAAATTCACTTTTGAATTTTTGAATCAAAATTCAAAACTCACCACTAATTTAAAAAATATATAAATTTGAAAAGAAAATAGTCTTTCTTTTCATATTTAAGCTTTGACTTTTTTTAAACAGGGAAGTCTAAGATGTATATTTTGTTTCCTCTCAAGCTGCCTGTCTTCTAAAGCCCAGTAGTGTGACATAGTCAAAGACTGGGAGCAGGGAGGGAAGGGGAGAGTGCTGAAGGAGGGAAAAGCCAAGGCGTCCGAGCCACTGGTACTATAAAAAGGGAGCCTAAACCTGGGACACCCAGGACATCCTTAGTCTATTGTACGGTGGGTGTTGTTCATGGGCCTGGGAGGTCCCTAGTGGTAGTTTGGCATTTGTTTGGCCAGCCCAGTGTAGAATACATGAGTTCTTTGGCCCACTGTGACCTTGGAGTGTTGGCTTTAAAGCCTTCACATTCCCTCTGTCTTGGGGTCTCAATAATTACTGGGCTGATCCCTAAGCTCCTCGTTGCTGCATCAGCACATGATGTCACCATCAGTGCAGCCGTTCTTTTTCCCTCCATGTATAAGGAGGCACTTTGCAAAGCACCTATAATGAACTTCATTTCCCAGAACTGGAAATAGGCTTACAGCGGTTAAGTAACGTGCCCAAGAACATACAGCAAATGAACAGATGGTTGGGCTAAAGTATCCAAACCTAAGGGTCTGCCAGCTATAAATATCCAAGGAGATAAGGCGGGCCCAGACCCTGGCAATATTTTACATTAGCAGGTCGCTTGGGAGAGAAGACCTGGGGAATGACTGAGGTCTCCCTGGGCCCACATTCGTCCAACAACCACATACGTGTGCCCTGAATCTCAGCCTAAGACTCAATATGAAACCTCCTTGAGACCCAAGTCATGCCCAATGGAGGAATGTTGATCCACATTGAAGGAGAGAGACAGGGCAGGGCCCAGAGCGGGTAGGTGAAGGTCATGTTCAAAGTAGCACAATTTCACTGTACTTGACATGGCCTTAAAAGCTCTACCTCAGAGGGTGGGATTGGAGTGGTGGTCAAAAGGACTTTAGCCCTATCCAAATATTTTAATTTTTAAAAGGAGAGTGGATTTGTGCATTACTTTAGCTATTAAGTCCTAAATTTAATGTGATAATTAGAAAAGAAAAAGCTGCCAGTTTCTGTGACCACCATTTGACCTGAGGGCTGCTATTTGACAAACTCTGCCTCCACCATCCCCTGAATAGCTGAGGCTTAGAGTCATCTCTCTGCAGCTCTGTGACTCTGATCTTCTGAGTCAGAAGCAAAACAAGTGAAGGCTCTGTGAGTTCTGCAGTGCTGGGGGTTTGGGGCAGCCAGTGGCCACAGTGCATTCGGGAGCTCCTGTCCCCAGCCCTGCCAGCCCTCTCTTCCTCACAGACCTTTTACTTCTTTCATTATCTTTTTTACATCTCTCTGATCCATTGTTTTTGATGCAGCAAGGGTGAATGGTAAAGTCTTAAAGGGTCTTTTTTTTCTAGGCTCATCTGAATTATCAGAGAGCAAAGTTGAGGACCTTCTGGAGGGAGGGACAAGTGTGGACTGGGCTACTGGCAACCAGGTTGTGCAAGTGCTTCCCTTCACACAGGTCTGCCTGGCTCTGCCTGGGGCCACAGGGCAACAGTAGACTCGTCAAAATGTTACCTCCAGCCCTGCAAAGCAGGCAGATCTTTCTAACAGGGAATAGTTTCTGAACTCATTAAAAATGGGATTAAATAGATACTATGTATCCCTTTACCTTGATCTCCAATAATCCTAAATAATCTCCACACTGAAGATGACAAGTCTTCAATAAGGTTGACTCACACGTCCCTGAGGCTTGGGCAGCCAGGTACCTGCTGAAGTGCAGACTGTGTTTTTTCCGAGTCCAACCCCACTATCTGGAGGAACCCAGGGGTTGGCAAGTTGACCTGACATCAGAGTAAAAGTATTTTTTTTTTTCTTAAATTAAGTCATATATACATAGGTCATGAATACATTTATGATATGTGGGGTACAATGTGCTTTTTTTTTTTTTTTTATACATTCTGACGTGCTTACATCAAACCAATCAACATAGCAGAGTAAAAGTCTTAACTCTCTCTTGACCATGTAACAGAGGCTTGGTCTTCATAGTCCAAACCACACAGCCTAAGAGAGGCTGTCAGAGTCAGATCTTGGACACCTCTCCTCCTGTACCTCCCACTGGAGTGGCAAGAAAGTGCAGACTTCCTTCTTGAGTAGTGAGGTCACACAATACAGCAAACGATTTGGTGATGCACAGACATGACTCATGAGTTTGAGCAGGACTTGGAAGGTCAAAACGATGGTTAAATCAAAAACAATTACATTTGATTTTGATGTAGTTGATAAGAAGCTAGTTATATCTGGGAAAAGTCTTTATTCCCTGGTGCAAATAGATTGGTGATGCCCTTTGCCTAATAAGGCAGCCTTGTGTATGGATGAAAATATGGATTCTGGAGGCAAGAAGATATTGGAGGAGTTTCAACTTCTGCTACTTACTAAGAGTGTGACCTTGGACAAATCAATCACGTCTCTGACTTTCAGGTTCCTTACCAAGAAGATCAGTCTATAATAACTGTCTTCCATGGTTATGAAGCCTAAAAAAAATACATATACATATAGGTATGTATTTTATTTTATTTTAGACAGTCTCACTTTGTTGCCTTCAGTAGAGTGCTGTGGCATCACAGTTCACAGCAGCCTTCAACTCTTGGTCTTAAGCAATTCTCTTGCCTCAGCCTCTTTTGACTACAGGCACCCGCCACAATGCCTGGCTATTTTTTGTAGCATTGTCATTGCTGTCCAGCTGGCCTGAGCCGGGTTTGAACCCAGCTCCCTTGGTGTATGTGGCTGGTACTGTAACCACTGCGCTACGGGTGCCGAACCTAGCCTAGCTTGTATTAAAGGCTCAATAAATGGTAAATGGTAACAACTCTTGTCTTATTATCATCTACATTACATTAGTCAGGACTCATTCACAAGTGACATAGCCCTAATCACAATAAGACATACACAAAAAGGCAATTTATTGGCTTATCTCACTGAAAGTCTAGGAGCTTCAGACCTGGCTGGATCTAAGTAGTCAAATTGAGTCACAAGAACCAGGCTTTCTCTTTCCTTCTAGTTGGCTTAACTCAGGTGATAGCAAAGTTGGACTCCAGTGGATTTCGTTCTTTCTTTCTTTCTTTCTTTTTTTATTGAGACAGAATCTCACTTTGTCACTCTTGGTAGAGTGCTGTGGCATCATAGCTCACACCAACCTCAAACTCTTGGGCTCAAGTGATTCTCTTGCCCCTGCCTCCCTAGTAGCTGGGACTATAGGCACCTACCATAATGCCCAACTACTTTTTTTGTTGCAGTTGTCTTGTTTAACAGGCCCAGGCTGGTTTTGAACCCACCAGCCCCAGGGGCATGTGACCGGCGCCCTAATCACTGAGCTATGGGAGCCCAGCCACAGCAATGGATTTTTATTCTACCAGTTAAGCAAACCTAAGAGAAAAAGGAGATTTTCTAATAGTTTAAGCAAATTCCCAGATGACTCTAACTTGAATAGTTTAGATAGATCATCTGCCTGTCCTTAAGCTTATTATTGTGTCCAGAGGACTGGAATATGTTGATCATGACTTGGTGGTGTGTCTAATCTTGCAAGCAGGGGCTGGGGTAAACCCCACATGAACTAGAAGGAAAGCTAATTCTAAGGAAAACTGGGTATGCATGCCATTATCAGAAGAGGGGATAAAAGATGCTAGGCAGGCAAAAGCGATGAAACCCCCCCCCCACACACACACACTACTAGAGCATGTTTGTACTGAATTCTATAATTGCAAGATTGACTCAGCCTTGGAAGATTATCATTAAATAATTGCCATTGATTTCCTTAGGCTTATAAGTTTTCTGATTTCCTAACTTTACAGAAATGTAAATGAGTGAACTAACAAGTACTTCATAATAGATATGCAAGGATATTAAAAATTGCCCACTGTCCTAAGTTTCTATAGGGGTAGTAGGCTGGACGTTTTAAAGTAATTGGCCTGGACTTCTAGAGCATGTACTCAGCTCTTACTATGAATCTGGAGGAGACTTGGTACACACATCCAATTCCCCAACCTGCTTTAGGCATATTTCCTCAGAGCATTAACTACTCATTATTTATTAATTAGGTACCTTTGCAAGAAGAAGTTCTTAGAAGATTCTTGCCATTAGTGAGTGAGCAGTGGGTTTGATTTGCTCTAATTCAATGATGATTGACCAAACAGCATAGCTGAAGGAGAGAAAAAAGCCTTTACCCAAAGGTACAATAAGTGCGCAAATAACTGAGACAAGGCAGAATGTGAATGTTATGGAAAATGAACAAAGGACTAGGGGGATTAGGAAAAGGATAATAAACATTTTGAAAGCTCAAAAGTCCTTCATGAAAGGAACCCATTGAGATGGACTTTGAAGGGTGTGGTTATATTGGTAAAATTCCATCTTGGCAGAATGAATCTGGGCAGATGTCTTGGAGGATTCAAGCCACCAAAAGATTTCTCCTTTCACAGGCCCAAAGTAAGCACAACTGAATTCCACATGTTTTTGAACTCACTGGATGCTCTCATGGGCATTTTCTATGGCTGTAAGGACAAAGCCTCTTCCAACTGATAAATAGATTGTCCTGGTGGCTTGCTCCTGATCTGTGGACCTAGTTCAGAGGAGTGACCTGCCTTGTAACAAACACACCTTTTCTCTCCTCAGCCTTCCTTGAGCTGTGTGTAGTAGACTTTGTGGGTTGCTTTGGGAGTTGGGTCAAATGCATTGCAAGTTTCAGAATCTCACCCACCCCTGGAACTTTTAACATTACATATGAATGGATTATAATTCATTAGCAAAGTGAGTAAAGACAAGACTTTTCCCCTCTCCAAGCTGGTGGGTGGGATTCCAGTGTCCAGCCGGACCAGTCTGTGATGGCTCCTTCAGAATCACACAGGCCAGAGTTTTCAACAGTCACTTAGATTGCTTCCTTCACCCCATAAGATTTTATCATGGCCCATTAATTTGAGCCCTGGAAAGTGTTTATAAGATTAAAGAAAATTAAAGAAACAAATTTAAGTGACATTTACTCTGTGCTGTAACTTGATTAAAAGGCAACTCAAAAAGCAGTGTGTTCTCAGGGTCTGAGCTCAGAACCAGGCTCTAGGGCTCCTGGGCTTTAACTTCTCCCATGGTGTGGCTGCCCACTCAGGGCTCTGGCCAGGTGACTTTTGCTCTCTTGCTGTCATCTCTCCATTTTTGGAAATGAGAACCTGTTCTCGAAGCAGGCTTGTTCACAGAACAGGGACACTTTCCCACTCTCAGCTCCTTTCAAAGGCCTGGCACTTGATTTACTTGTCTTAGATACTCTTAAGGATTAGTTCTAGAGAGGAAAAAGTCCCAACCAGGTCAGCGGTGAGGAGTCTACCCTGTAGATCATGTCCTGACATTGGACTTTTAAAAATAATAAATTTTTAATTGGAAAAAATGGGATATATTTATGATGCACAATAAGGTTTTTTTTTTTTTTTTTTTTTTTTAGACAGATTCTCAAGCTGTCACGGTGGCTAGAGTGCTATCACGTCACAGCTCACAGCAACCTCAAACACTTGGGCTTAAGTGATTCTCTTGCCTCAGCCTCCCAAGTAGCTGGGATTACAGGTGCCCGCCACAACACCCGGCTATTTCTTTTGGGTTGTAGTTGTCATTGTTGTTTGGCGGGCCTGGTCGGGTTTGAACCCACCAGCTCCGGTGTATGTGGGTGGCACCGTAGCTGCTGAGCCACAGGCGCCAAGCCACAACAAAGTGTTTTGAAATATACTTTGAGGAATTTTTATTGTGGAATGGCTCCATTGAGCTAATTAACGTGTATTACTTCACATACTTATCACTTTTTTGTGGTGAGGACGCTCAAAATCTGCTCTCGGTGCTTTTAGAGAATATAATGCAGTTTCTTGAACTTATTCCTCCTGTGCAACAAACATTTTGTGTCCTTTAACCAATAGCTCCCCAGCGCCCTGCACCCCCATCTGTCTTTGACGAATCTCTTCTCCACTTTGTTAGCCAGGCCACGGCTCCGAGGCACTACCTTCTCCTTTAGTCTGTGGGTGTCTGCTGAGGGAGACATATCCCTGTAAAGGGGGAGGTGTTTATTGCTCCCCACCTAGATTTAATGAGAAGGGAGCAGGAGAAGCTGTTTGGCACAAGAAGGCAGTGTCTCTGACGTCATGGACCCTGTTGCCACCCAAAAGGGGAAAACTAGTTTTAGAATCAAAACTGTTGGCATGCCATTTGTGACTGTGCCAACCTAAATACCTTTCATATAGAAACCTTAAACATTCTACCTGTGAAAGCCACCTAAACGAGAAGGATTAGAGACCTCCTGATATTGGATCTGTTCAAAAAGAGAGAAAAATGAAAGCAATATGCTGCGTGGGTGTGGGGCCCTGAGAGCTGCAGCCACGATCAGTGCCAGAGTGAGAGGATTACAGCCAGGAAGAGGAAAAAGTCTGTGCCCACAGCCTGGCCAGGAAAACGTTGGAGCAAAGAGGCTGTTAGTGACTAGAGAGACCAGTCTAGCTGAGCGGGGGGTCTGACATAAATGCCCTTGCTTGGCTTTTCTCTATTAATAGTTATTCTGTGGGCAGAGCTGGGGAGTGGGGCGCCGGGGCTGGGCTGTGTGGGGAAGGCAGTTCAGGGACTCCCAAGGAAGGGAAACCCCCACAGACTGGCCAGGTCTGGCCGCCCCACCAAGGGCCACCTGTGAGTGGAGAGGTGGGGCCGGCCTCCCGGGGAGGCACTCCTCTAAGAAGCTTCTGCAGGGGTTGTTGGGAGGACAGCATGTCAGAAAGGAAATTGGGGTCCAGAGGCTGATTCTATTGGCCTTCTTCTGTCAGTGCTCCCCAACCTATTTGGCACCAGGGACTGGTTTCATGGAAGACAATTTTTACATAGACTGGGGGGGGGGGGGGCATTAGAGTCTCATAAGGAGCTGCAGACTAGAACCCTTGAATGTGCAGTTTACAAAAGGGTTCAGGCTCCTTTGAGAATCTAATGCCTTAGGCATTGAGGCCAGCAGTGGGGAGTGGCTGTGCCCACTCATCTGCTGCTCACCTCTTGCTGTGAGGCCAGGTTCCTAACAGGCTGTGGTCTGTACCAGTCTGTGACCCAGGGGTGGGGGACTGCAGTTGTCTGTCTGTGTGTGTGTGAGAGTGAGAGAGAAAGAGGGAGGGAGGGAGAGATAGAGATAGATAAAGAGAGAGATATATATAGAGAGATTCCTCTTCAGTTAATGAATGAACTGTGATAGCTTTCCTCCTTGACTCATGGAGACACACTCTGGGGTGGAGAAGGGGTGAAGTCCCTGGGCAGCAGGTGGGCTAAGCTGCACCCTGGACTCTGGACTCAAAGTCAAAGAAAGCCTGGATTGTAGGCACAGACCAGAGGACCACAGAGCGTGTGTGAAGGGGCTCTGCACGGGGCATTTTCACAGACCTGATCCATCTGATCCCATATATATAATACCTCCAGAGACAGACAAGGCAGGTCTTTTCTGTTTTTTCTTGTTTTGTTTTCTTTCATTTGATAGACAGTGATACTGAGCTGCAGAGAGTTTGGGTCTCTAGCTAAGGCTCTGACCTACGCTGACAGCCTGTAGTTCTCACCTCCTTTATAGCTTACGGATCTGTGAAACAGCTTTGCCAGGAAATGGTTTCCACTTGGAAGACATCATCTCATCTTGAGTCCCAGTTGTGACTCCAAGGGGCCCATCCTGAGGGCATGGAATTGACTGGAGCAGCTCTTGGGAAGGGCAAACTTGGCAAACACAACGCTGTGTTTGAGGCAAGCTGCTTCAGGGGAGCAAAACCCAAGCTTCTGACCATGGGACAACTTGCCTCCAGGGGTTACACAGCTCCTCTCAGCTGTCCTGCAACTTTATTACTTTCTTATCCAACCCTGATATTTTGGGGGTGTATGGTAAGCCAGGCACTAGAGAGATAGCATAACAGACAACAGCTCTCTGCTCTCCTGGAGTTATGTCTGTTTACAGCGGCACATAGATGGTTACGTAAAGGTGTGGACAGTTAGACGGTGGTCAGAGCTGTGGAGAAGAATAAAACAAGGGAAAGGGTCGGCAGGAATTGCCATTTTGAACAGAGTAGCTAGAAAGCCTGTTGTCAGTGGTGATGCGAAGACAGTGAAGGCTGAGCCACCTGGGGGCGGGTGTTCCAGGCAGAGGGAGCAGCAGGTGGAAAAGCCCAGAACGTGGAAGGGGCAGTGAGGAGGCCAGGAGGTTGGCACTATGACTGAGGTTCCAGGTGACCTTGAGAGGCAGCGGTGCTCAGAGCTCCATGTGGGGGGACGAATGTGAGGAGCCTGGCCTTTTCTCTGACTGCACTGGGAAGCCATTAAGGAGACATATTCTGACTCACAGTTTAATGTGGCCACCAGGCTGGGTGTGGAGAGTAGACAGAAAGGAGGTGAGTACAGAAGCAGGGAGATGAAGCCACCAAGATGACCCAGAGGAGAGATGACGGTGATGGGACCAGCAGAGCAGTGACCAGAACCTAACGAATCTGGTGGATTGTGTTGGGAGTGTGAGAGGGAGTGAGTCCAGGACGACCCTCACTTTCTCCCAGGTGACTGGAGGATGGAGTGACCATGGTCTGAAGTGGGAAAGACTGTGGGGACTGCCCTTCGGGGAATTCTCAGGACCCCCCTATGGGGCATGTGAAGCGTGAGGAGCCCTTCAAACTCCAGAGCAGGAGCGTAGAAAGTGCACACGCGAGGCTGGAAGTTAGGGGCAGGGTCTAGGACTGGCCAGGGAGTGAGCCCTGGGCCTCTGGCACTGAGGGGTCACAGAGAAGATGGGAACTTGGGGAACATTTTCTGGTATTCTGGAAACAGGTTTGTCTAGAAAGAGCTACAGCTATGTGGCTACTGAAAAACCTACTTCTAAACAACTGCCTGGCATTTAGCAGGTAATAATGGCCCACACCTTTTAATTCTGTGGGTGCAGTGTGGACTTCTTTGAAGAACCTGAGGGCCCTGGGCACCCAAGGCACAGGCAGAGTTGCAGAGCAGAGGGGCTGGGTGGGCAGGCACAGCCAGGTTTGGGCGCCACACTCCACTCCCCAACCTGCAGGCAGGGGCCCTGGGGCAGCTCCTTGTTTCAGGTGCAGGTTTCTCATCTGTGCAGTCGAGGCAATAATAGTATCTGAGCCATAGAATTATTTTAGGAAGTAAATAACTATATAAGTTTGCAATGCTTAGTGAAGTGTCTGAACATAGTAAACTGTCAATAAACATCGGCTTATTGCTGTTGTTGTTTTTAAATATTACCTTACTTTAGAGAGTGCTTTGAGATTAGAGGTGAAAACTGGCAAAACAAAACAAAACAAAACAAAACAAAACCATTGACTCACCAGGAGCTTGAGATAAATAAATGCACTTAAACTAGGCCAGGCTTTACTAAATTTTAATAGCTAAAGCTCCTGAGTGTTTACATAAATAATTTACTAAAATCCGTACTTGAAAATATCCAAATTAAAAGGAGAAATCAGGTGCTCCCATATTTCTCCATCATTTACTTCAGTTAAACAAAATCCTCTTTGATTAACAGCTCATGACTGTCACTCTGTCTAAGGGAACAATGAGATTTCAAAAGCATTACAGTCATAAACATGGACAGTTTTCTTTTTCACCTTGTTGAGGGCATCTAGGTCCGTCTTGGCACTCACTTCCTTTGGGATTATTTGCCTTCTTTCTGCTCTTTCTTATTTGTCTCACAAAACAGTGAGTCCCCGTCCACCTCAGGATCCCTCATCCACATCTTCTCAGCACACAGCGAGCTCTTGGGGGCATATTTATTAAAAAGAAGTTTTGGGGGACTAACTTCCTGACCAACTAAGGCCATGAGGGAATGAACGAAGCCCAGTCCTTTTCCTTAAGAAGCTGCCCACAGAGTGGAGAAGGCAGGTGTTCACACAGGTGCATTCAAGTACAATGTGTCATGATTACTGCAGACAACTTGCTGTAGGCAAGAGTTTTGAATTGGGTGTGAGTCCTCCAAGATGACCTCCAAGACTTCCCAGGGGTTCACGAACTGAGCTGGTCTTAAGGGAGTCAACTTCAAGTGCTCACATGGCCATAATGGGCCATCGGCCCCTCAGCCTTCCCAGCTCCGTTTTTGCTGTGCCTTTCTTCTGCTTGGCCAAAGCAAGTCATGGTCCTGCTCACCCATTCTGGGCCCCACCATGAGGTCTTGTTCTGTCTGTACTGTAAAGTCTTAGGGCAATGAAATTATATTCAACATAATGGTGTGGGCAGACCTACTGTAACTGGACACCACTGACTGACAGAGAAACTAGTGTTATAGGCTGGGGGAGAGCTGGAGCGGGCATTGCCCACCAGAGCGGCCCTCACTGGGCAAAGGCAGACTAGGCTGGCCTCCTGGTAGCTGAGCTGACTCTGAAGGGGCTGACAGCTTCATTCTCACAACTGAACAGCAAGGGGCCTTGCAGGGGTTCTGCAGGGTGCCTCTCCATGCCTAGCACGCTTCCCTATGCTAGATGAAGTTCTACAAAGGGTGAGAAGTAGTGTTCAGAGAAGAAGTATTTGGGACTGTGTTGTAGTGTTCTGAATTTAGATGTTTCATAGAGGGAGGCAGCAGGGGTGATTAGTTTCCTGGAAGATGACTTTTCCATGGACCTGGGGCGGGGGCCAGGGGACCAGAGATGGTTTCTGGATAATTCAAGCACATTACATCTCCACCTCAGATCATCAGGCATTGGAGCAGTGGTTCTCAACCTTCCTAATGACGCAGCCCTTTAATGCAGTTCCTGTGGGCTGTGACCCACAGGTTGAGAACCGCTGCATTAGAGTCTCGCAAGGAGCATGTAATCCAGAACCCTCACATGCATGGTTTACAGTAGGGTTCCCCCTCCTATGAGAAGCTAATGCTGATAATTATCTGACAGGAGGCAGAGCCACAGCAGCAATGCGGGTGATGGGGAGCGACTGTAAACACAGATGAAGTTTCGCTTGCTCACTGCTGCTCACCTCCTGCTGTGCAGCCCGGTTCCTAACAGGCCAGGTACTGGTCCATGGCCTGGGGGTTGGGGACCACTGCCCTAAATAATGTCAAAAAATGTATCCCCTAAAGAAAGATTTCACAAAAATGAAGTAAAGAAATTATCAAAAAGCAACATCCAAGGATTCATCTCATAGAGTCCATTAATTTGTGACACAGTGCTGTGCTTTCTCCATTTCTCTTTAAGATGAAAGCCGTTCTACCATTCATTTGCCTGTTTGAAAATCGAAGGTTTATAGCAACCTGTGTTCAGCAAGTCTAGTTGAGCCATTTTCCCAGCAGCATGTTCTCACTTAATGTCTCTGTGTCAGCATTTTTTCGTAACACAGTATTTTTTAATTAAGGCATGCACATTTTTTTAGACATAATGCTATATTGCACATTTAATAGACTACAGTATAGTATAAACATAACTTTTATACGTTCTGGGAAACCAAACCTTCGTGTGACTTGCTTTATTGCAGCATTTGTTTTATTGTGGTGGTCTGGAACTGAACCCACAGTGTCTTCGAGGTATGCTTGCACATCCATCTCTCGTTTTGGAATTAGAAGTAGAGGATAGACAGTGGGGAGAGATGCACATTAGCACATTTATTTGAAACTGAAGTCAGTTTTTTTCTCACTGAAACTAGATCTGGTTTGGCTGGTTGGCTTGGCAATGTGGACTGCTTTGCCAAATAGGTTATATGGCAGACATTCCCAGGAGCTGAATGAGCGCCATGTGAAATGCCAAGCTTTTGATGAAAATCTATTTAGAACATGTGATGAGATAAAATGATGTTATTAAAAACTGTACTGGTAGAGTGGGGAAGGAGGAGTAACTGTTAGTGGGTGCAGGATTTCTCACTGGGGTGATGAAAAGGTCCTGGAATTACAGGCGAGGGTTGCGCCACTTTGTGAAAATATGAATGTCCGCTAAATTGTACACTTTGAAAGGGTGACTTTCATAGCATGTGAATTATATCTCATTTTGAAAAGCAAAAAGAAAATTGGCAAAACTATGTTAAAATAACAAGTATTTTAATTTTCCCAGTCTTTTCAGTTTAAACAAGGGACCTCTAAGTAAATGAGGAGCAGGTGTAATTAGCAGTCATCTGAGAAGTTTTGGTACAGTCTTTTTGGTATATTTCCCAGAATCAGGACAGTGAAGAATGACTGGCTAACGAAAACATTTGCACGTCTCATGGTTTCCAACTCTTTTCCTTTGACAAAATTGAAGGAGGACCAAATGGATTTGTCAGCTGATAGGTCATTATTAATTTTGGTAGTAGATTGTTATGTAATTTTTTGTGTCATAAAACTACTTTTATTCACGTCTTGTTTTTTGCAGAGAACAAGGCTTTCTCAGAGTTGTCTCTCTAAAAAAGTAAAGTAGGAATAGAATCAATTTTGGACTTTATCTTATTTTAGCAACAAATAATTTTCATCCATGGATACACCAGCTAATTGAAAAAAATCTTTTGTTTATTTATGAAAACGTATAATATATTTATGTCCTTTTTATCAGTTGTATTCTAATGATTATTAAAATTATAACTCGGTTTTAAAAAAGCTGCTTAAGACTTCCAGTGATAATGAAATTAAAATTTCAGAGTAGTTAGATTTTTTGTGGCAGAAAATGATAACAATAATGATTTATGAAGAAGCTTTCAAACATGAAAGCATATGACAACTGCTAAAAAGTGTGATAAGCAAATGAGTGGAAATGTGAGTTCATGGGGAAAATGGGAACAAGTTAATAAAGAAGACTTTTTATGTATTTTTAAAATCGATAATGGTGGATATAGAATTGCTCTGGTATTTAGTTCCATTGCCAACGTTTAAAAAAGTGATGTAATGGTTACATTTTAAATGCTAATATTTAAAATAGTAAGGAAATGATCGTCTCTGCAACTATTTCGACTTACAATAAATGACTTTTTATGTCTTCTTAAAGCTGCGTAAGGGGGTGTATCATTTTTAAACCACTTACTGGGATGCAGAGCAAACCAAAAATGTTGGAGGTCACTGTTCCTGGGGCCTGAGGATGGGTGATCAGAGATGCTGGAGCTGGGGAGCTTTGCAGAGGTGGAGCTGGGACCTGCATCTTAACAGAGGGAGAAAGGTGTCTGCCAGGCAGAGGAGGGCTCATGCCAGCTGGAAGCTGGGAGGCTGACGTTCTAGGGACAAAAGGCCAGCTCCTGGCATACTTACTAGTATGTCCATGACAATAACACTGAGCCTCCTGAATATGGCAACTAATACCATGGGTATTTTATAGACATCTGAATGAAGAAGAAGTTTCAAGATGACCCAGCCATTTGCTGAATCCCTTGCAAATGTGCTGTGTATACTCTGTTTTCTCTTCCTGTTGGCCAAATTGTAGCACCTGTGTTGTTGTCTAGCCTTATCCAGAATTAGCATGGCTTCAAATCTCTTCCTCTCCTGCTGTGTGTGGTCTTAGACTCCCAAAGTGTCAAGAGGACAGGACAGCTTATGTGTGCCCAGTGTTCTGAAAGTCAGGCTGGCCTTTTCCATTCCTGTGATCCACAGGGGTCAATCCAGAGAGACTGGAATTGGAAAGGGGACAAATATAAGCTCAAGCAGAACAGAGCAGAGTCTTTGTTTTTTGCTGTATCAGTGAGAAGAAAAATCTTTGGTGATGTTGGGGGTCAGGAATGGGTCTAGGGTTGGAGGGTTTCCAATCAACTTGAAAAGAAACTCAGCTGTGTTCAGAAGTTTGTAGATGTCTTTGTGGGAAGCAAATTTGAGTCCCAGACATCAAAATTGTGTTTGTATTGCATGGGGAGCCACAAAACCAGGTAGGATGTTCTGAAGACTTCTCATACTTTTTGAAAATGCTACAATTTGAGCTTGTCCAGGGAGGGCTGTCTTGGGGTGAGAGAGTGGCTTTGGTGGCTGCGTCCACCCAGAGAAAAACCTCAGAGGTCCGTCTCCCCCCACTACCCTGCAGCGTGGATTCTGCTTTTATGCATATTTATTTTAAAGTGTGTATACAGATGTGTGGGGTTTCTGGAAGGCATCTGAAAGGAGGGAAGCAAATGTGGCTGTGCAGAATGTTTTGAGCCCCAGCCATTGAGATTCAGAGGAAAATAGTTTACTTTTTCCAGCTTGCCCAGATGGACGGTGCGTGTGGGTTGTTGGCTCTGGCAGCAGCCCCCGGGCTCTGTAAACACTGCAGTGGTCCTCGCCCCCAGGACGTCCTGTTGACTGTCATGCCTTACTGCCTAATTGGCTCTTGCAGAGAGTCCCAGGCCTGCTTCTTTGTAGTCTCTCTTGTTCTGGGAGAAGCCTTGGGGACAGTGATGGGAGTCAAGTTATTTGGTTCTGTCCCTTACTGCCCATTTGTCCATTTTCTGGGGGAGCCAACCTAACTATTAAGAGGGATTTATCTTCTTTCCAGCAGGGAGACCTTGACAGCATCTGTGCCATGTGTGTTCCAGGCTGGGAGGACAAGCTCAAGTGGCTGCTTCAAGTTGGGTCTCAGAGAGGGCGTGGGAGGCCCCTCACCTGAGGTCAGCTCTCCTGTCCCACAATCACTCTGTCGCTTTCCAGGTTCCGTTTTTATTTCTCTGGATGAGTGCATTTGCTTTCTGCTCTTTTCATTTTAGCCGCCCAGATATGGCTGTGTCCTGGTGACACACGTGCATGCTGAGCTTAAGTCAGCATGGACCGGTGCCAGGCTCCACGATCAACAAATCACACCCTCTCCGCAGCCTGCTACAGCCCTTCTGAGATCTGGGTCTATAAATTGTGCCATGACAAGTTGCCTGGGAACTTCCTTTGCTGCTGGCAGCTCCACACCCTGCGTTTCCTTTTTCCTGTAAAAAAATCCATTCCCAGCTCCAACTCAAGACAGAAGGTCGGTTATATCGACACCTTCTGCACACAGACACTGTATTTTCAGGAAAATATTTTGAAACCTGTCACGTTGGGTTCCTTCCCCTCCCTGCCCCCTGCTTTGTCCCCTCCCTCCCTGGCCCTTGCAGGAACAGTCAGCCTACAGGCTTGTCCCACAGCCACACACCCTACCCCAGGAGGATGTGCGCTTTGAGAAATGAACCCAGTGGTAGTGAGGCCCCCAAGAATTCTCCTGTCAGCCTGGGAAGGGGATTGAGAGAGCCCCTGGGATCAAGAGATCAAACCTGCAGACAGAGTTCCTTGGTGCATGGCAGGATTCCTGCTTAACTGACAGTCTTGGACAGGATTCTCATCTTCTCTGTCTTTCTTTCCTCATTTCTGAAGCAGGAGAGAAGTAATTTCACAGTAGGAAATGAACGTACAGGCAGGTCATAAGTTTTCCAGTTTCAGAATGTTTCATGATATGATGTTCTCTCTTTATGACTGGACCAGGGGATACTCTTCTGCCTTTCCACAGTGTCAATCTTTTGAATTAAGGCACTAGTCTCTAGAAGTCTTGAGGTAAATCAAATATATGAACATAGGGAGGTAGTGGAGAGGACATTTGTTTTTGCTGCTCCCCATTCATGCTAATAGCACCCCATTTCCTCTCCAGGAAATTACCTCATTCCTGTTCTGTGCATTCCAGGGAATTAGCTCACCCACATGGTAGATTGTCAATCAAGATGCCCCAGTCTCCCTAGCCAAGAAGTGGGCATGTTACCAAAGGGGGCCCATTGGAGTCTCCTTTCTATGTGTTAAAGCTGGAGCAGCATCACGAGTCAGGACATGAACTGATATATACTTGATTGCTTCCCAACCCACAGCCAAGGTTCCTGCTGCAAGGACCCCCAGAAAGATCCTGGTCCTGTTCATTCTGGTCCCAGGGCAGTGGAGGCCAAAGGAAGACTGAAGTTAGTGTTTCCCACCAGCCTGGTGCTAAATGAGCAGAAAATGAAGTTTTTCTTATCTACCTGAGCTGGTGAACTGAGGGGTCAAACCACAGAGAATCTACCATCAGCTGAGGACAAGAGGTTAATCCCCAAATACTGACTGAGGGGGAGAGGACAGGACTCAGAAGTGCTGGGAGAACTCTTTCCCAGTAATGGAATACTGGATTCCAGCATGGCAAAACATAAGAGGCTGGACAATTAAGTTCATAAACTCATCCTTTAAAAAGTGCTACATACCTCATTGCTGAATATCACTATGGTCACTTTCAAGGTATTCCCCTTGGGAAGCCATGCACCGATGTCAGTGCCTAGTCCATCCTTCAGTACAATTTTGGAACTCTTTCTCAGGAATGGTCATCATAGTTATGATTGTACAAGGGGTCTGAGAATTAGGTTCATGAACTCATCCTAGACTCACACATCTCATTGCTGAATATCCTTATGGTCACTAGATGGCCAAGGGGAGTACTTCAAAGGTGACCATAGTGATACTCAGCAAGGAGGTATTTTTCTAGGATGATTTTGTGAACTTTATTTTCTGACCTTGTACACATTTGACACTCGAACAACATGGGTTTGAACTGCATGGGTCTGTTTTATTTTATTTGTTTGTTTATTTATTTATTTTTGTCTCAAAAAACAAATACTCTGTCACCCTGGGTACAGAGCTGTGGTGTCATAGCTCACAGCAACCTTAAACTCTTGGGCTCAAGAGATCCTCTTGCCTCAGCCTCCCTAGTAGCTGGCACTATAGGTGCCCACCAAAATGCCTGACTATTTTTAGAGACAGGGTCTTGCTTTGGCTCAGTCTGGTCTTGACCCTGTAAGCTCAGGCAACCCACCCGCCTTGGCCTCCCAAGTGCTGGGGTTGCAGGCGTGAGCCACCACGCCCGGCCTTTATGAATCTGTTTATATTTCGTATATGGATTTTCTACTACTTCTGCCACCCAAGACAGCAAGACCAACCCCTCTCCTTCCTCCTCCTCCTTAGCTTACTTGACGTAAAAATGACGAGGATGAAGACTGTTATGATGATCCACTTCCATTTACTGGAGAGTAAAGATATTTTCTTTGCCTTATGATTTTCTACATAGTGTTTTATTTTCTCTAGCTTAGTTTACTATAAGAATATGATACACACACAAAATGGGTAGTAATGAACTGTTTATGTTATCAGTAAAGCTTCAGTCGATGGTAGGCCATTACATGTAGTAATTAAATTTTTGAGAAATCAAAAGTTATACTTGGCTTTTCTACTATGTGTGTGTCTGTGTGTGGATGGGTGTAAGGCCTCTAACTCTCACATTGTTTGGGTGTCACCTGCATATCTTTCTGCATTTGTGTTAAATAAGGAAGGATGTGCATCTCTTCTTTCTCCTCCTCCCTTGTCTTTTTAATTTTTGTTTCTCTCTTTCAGTGCAAAGAAGATGGATCTTTTTTGTTGAGATCTGGCTCAATCTGTATCTCTTTCTATAACTATTTATCCAAGTTAAGAGTCCTTCTTTATATCTGGATGATCAGGGGTCTTATGTCCCCTGTTCAGAACTGAAGTCTGAACACCGAATTTGTCATTCTGAAGCAGCTTCTCTGTTGCTAAAACTCTGCCAAATAGGTTTAAGAAAATAAGACAAAGAGGCGAAGTCATTGCTTCTTTCTTCTTCTTCAGCTGTGGCAGAAAGAGTGGTTTTCTTGAAATCAGGCACAAGACTTTTTCTGTTCCACCTGGTCTTTGGAGAGACACATTTTCTCTCAAGACAACTTTTCACTGCTTAAGCTCACAGGCAACTTTGTGGTGAGTTGTATTTTCTTTAGCAGAATTGTGTAGGGCTTACCTGTTTGTGTGCCAATGATGAAAAGAACTGTGGTAACTGTGTGAGTTATTCAGCAGAGGGAGTCACATTCCAGATGGGTTCCCAAGACCTGGAAGTCTGGATCACACAATTCCAGAGAATAGGTGGATATTATCTCAGGACTTGGAAACAGCAGTTATAGCTGAACTTCTTCCTACAGGAATGGAATAGCAGTAGCTTCCACTTCCTGTAGCTCAGCCTAGAGGTTACTAAAAGGTCTATGGATACATTTTTACTAGTCTTTCCAATTTTACTTTTGTAGTACTCATAGTAATTAATACTAGCTGCTATAACAAATATTCCTCAAATTCTAGTGACGTAAGTTTATTTCTCATTCATGCAAAGTCAGCTGAGAGTTGAGTGTCTCCCATGGCTGCTCTCCCCTACACAGTGACTCAGGGATTATTCTGTGGCTTTGCTATCTGAGCCAGATTCTTTTAATCATGTGGATGGGAGAGGACCAGATACTTAACCACTTCAACCAAAGGTACAATTCCCTTGGCTAAAACCACTCATGTAGCCAACATAGCTGCAAAGGAGTCCAGGAAACATGAAAGAGCATGTTGATATTGGTTACTCTGCAGTGCCTTGAGGTCCAAATTCTTTAATAATTGTCCCTTTCAACTCCTTGTGAAACTACTCTTTTATAAAAAGTCTTTCAGGAAAGATTTGAAATCTTCTCAGTACTAAGGTAAAAATAAAGTGTAAGTTAATGGCATGTACTCTTCCTCAGAAATACATTATTTTAGGTAGGCTGTACATCTTAACCTAAAAGGAGAAAGCTTCTTTAGCCACTTTCAGGCAGGTTAAGCTTTTGCTGGGGCAACATTGGAGTTTTGCTTATTTATAGGCAAATGTATGTAAGGGTGGCCTTGCTGATGGCTCAGCCTGCACATAGTCCCAGGGTCAAACCTTGCCTCAATAGCCATCACTCTAGTAGTAATAAATGTGGAAAGAATTTTCACTGGTATTTTTCTTCAGGGCTCATCCTATTTGCCTTTTAATTTTCTTGTTAGACTTATGCTTAGGGCTTTTTAGCTCACAGACAATGTGGGTGATTTCCATTGGGTGGTTCTGTCATCTGGTGGGTGACCTGGAACTTCATTCTTTGCATTGTAATTTAGAACAGAAACAAGCTAAAGAAAGAAGATGGAAAAAAAAATTATTGACTCACAATTATAATGTGAATCAGTAATGAAGCGCTAAGTACAGTGTGTGGGAAAATACATTGCTCTTGTCCATCCATCTCCTGGTTCCAATTTCTAAGACCCAAGAAAAAAGCCGGAGAGAATAAAGAGGAAATAATAAAATCGTGGGTAACTTGGGAGAAATAATCAAAGGGAGGTTAAATTTGGGCTGAAACCATGAGGCCAAGGTAGCACACACAAGGCCTGTAGCCAGCTCCAGTGCCCATATGTATTTTGATTGGCTTCTGGTTTGTTGGTCCACATGGTATTTTGAAGAAAATATGAATTGGTAGCCAACATTTAAATATCTGGAGATTTCACATAAAAGCCCAGCTTTTGCCTTCTCTCAAAAAATCAAAATCTAAGCCTGTATTCTAGCCAAGCAATAGTTTTCCTGACTGAGCCATGATTTTTCCTTCTAGCTGACTATAGTCACTACTCCCTATTCTACCCCGACACTGAGCCCCAGTGTCATTCATCTTTACCAATGACTTCCTAGTTTCACCAAGTCTCTATAATTCCCACCACCTGCCTGAGCTCTGTAGGTATGTGAGTTTGCAAACTCTGACCTAAGTGACTTCTCTGCTTTAAATATGTCTGGAAAGTGTTTAACGCAAAGAAGGACTAGTGATGACAGATACTTGAATACAAAGGAAGAATAGGATGAATATACTCACGGGAGTCTAATTGCTTCAGAGAATTTGTACTTTTTGATTGTCATGTTTCAGGACAATACAATGGGATTTATTCTCTCTCTTCTGTGACTAAAGCCCCAAAGGCCAAGGATGATATATTAAATGCCAGGTACTACTGTATTCTGAATGAGGCACTAGACTTGCAGAGGCAGACTCAGATGACAGGGAAGGGGAATGGAAATGGCCAGTGTACAAATCTTTCTCTCTTTCTTTCTCTCTTTCTTTCTTTCTTTCTTTCTTTCTTTCTTTCTTTCTTTCTTTCTTTCTTTCTTTCTCTCTCTCTCTCTCTCTCTCTCTCTCTCTCTCTCTCTCTTTCTTTCTTTCGTCTTGCTCTATTGGCTAGGGTACAGGTTAGAGTGCAACAGCATTGTCAAAGCTCACAGCAATTTCAAACTTCTAGGTTCAAGTCATTCTCCTGCCTTAGCCTCCTGAATAGCTGGTCTACAGGAGTATACCACTACACTCAGCTGATTTTTAAATTTTTTGTGGAGATGGGTTTTTACCCTTGCTCAGGCTGGTCTTGAACTGTTGGTCTCAAGCAATCTTCCCACCTCAGCCTCCCAAAGTGCTGGGATTACAGGTCTGAGTCACTGTGCCCAGTGGTTTGTGCCTCTTTCCTTTTTAGTTTGCACAAAGTGCTTTATAAGCTAGAAAAGTTTTTCCTTGTTTTGTTCTCTAGTTTTATGTGAGTTAATTCTGTTTCAGAAATAGGAGCATAAGATCTCTGGAGGAAGAGACTGTCTCATGTTGGTTATCACAATTGTATCATATTGGTACCCAGACCAGTGTGTGGTTTCCCGTAGTATAGGCCATGAAACACTTCCATAATATTTACATAGGTGTTCTGTAAAAAGAAATCTACTCGAAAGAAAAAATAAGGATGGGAAACTTGCACAGAGAAGAACTGTTCAGCATCACAAGTGACATTGAGAAAGGCTGCATGCATACTCTTTAGTGAAGCACAATGGGGCTGGAGTGTGCCCACTCTCATTTGGAGAGAAAGAGTTAAGTCCACTGTTGTGTCCTGTTGAGGGTTCTACATGGAAATCCTTCTTGTAAGTCTGTTGTGATGTCTCAGTGAAGCTGGACCACAGTGAAAAGGGGCTCCAGGCTGGTCTGTGTGTGATTTCCAAGAGTGAGGTTTGGGCCCTGGAGCAATCTGAGTCAATGTTTTCCCTTAACAGGAAGACAGGGCTTGCAATCCCTCCATTATTTTTGCTCCCTAGAACATCCAGGAGTTCTTTCATCACATTTCTTTTTAGTCTTTAAAATTCTCCTATATTTCCCTCAAAGTCATCCTCACCCTTTTCATTTTCATTCTTTTCTTCAAGAAAGAGCAAAACTGAAAAATGGTAGACTGTCTATCATGTGGATTGAATGGTATTGGCAACTGTGGGTACCAATGTGAACTTGACTTGAGTTCTAAATCTTAGAACTTGCAAAAGAAACTTCATCTCTCTGGACCTCAGTTTTCTCATCAATGAAGTAGAGGCAATACCAAAACAGTTGTAAGTATAAACAAAATAAATATATGTAAAGTATTTAAGGCTTGGCTTATAGCCAATGCTCAGAAAATCGTAGGGATATCATTGTCACCATCACTATCAGTATCATCTTGATATATTGGTAATATCCTTGGATGTACCACAAGATTCTAATTGCAGTCAGAGTGTAAATATAAATCTTGGGGAGGGGGGTGGTCTAGTTGGACTGACTAACTTTGTCACTCCCTCTATCTTAAAAAATTCACCCCCCTCCCAAGGCCAGCTTTCATCATACGACTCATCTTTCACAAGTAGAAGCCCTCCCTAGCTCATTAACCCTACATGATAAAGATGGACTCTAATCTTTAGGGTCTATGGCAGTCAGTCCTCAGTATGATGAGAGTCTAGGTATGTTCTAGGTGTGAATGTTTCTCTGTGCATCTTTGCCTGCTGTTCACACTCAGAGCATGGTAGACACATGAGGATTAAGTAAGGGACCACATTCGAAAGCCTCTGGTCCATTCTTCCTCCTGGAAGCAGTTTTGTCTTGTTTGGAAACCCTGTAGACAGCCTCATTCTGGTAGAGTTTATAATTCTTCTCAGTCTCGTTTCTCCATGTAGAGCTGTGTTGGCCTCGATGAATGTCCCCGGAGAAACAATGGTGAGACACTTGCCTTTAGGGAAAGCTGCATTCTCTCTGTTGGCCTCTGAACTTCCGCAAAGGATTTCTTTTGCCTCTGGATCCACTCTGAAATGTTTGCTTCAAGATGCCTATTCCCTTGCCAGCGGCAGTGGTGTGGCATGGGCCACTGTCATCTGGTTTCCAGCAGTTGGAGATTTGAGTACTGTTTGCCTCCTGGCCAGCACACACACATGTGGGGCTGACCCCCACATGTTCCTGGAGAACTGGCACTCAGACCTCTTTTCTTGACTGCTTGTGAACACACACTTCAAATGAGTGGGTAGGGCTTGATCTTAATCAAATGTCTCATTAATATCTGTGCTTGGCCCAGCTCTAATTCCCAACTGCTTTGTGTGAGAGGCATTTGTGTAACATACACACACAATCACACATGCAGCCATACCACCCACTGTAGTAACACAAAGGTCCCAAGCATACGATGAGCCTATTTTTTTCAGAAGACATGGTTTAAATAAGTGGACAAAATAAATACTTCCTTTCCCAAAAGTGCATGCTCGAGGTCACTTAATAAGAAGGATATGAGATAAAAAGTCCTGAGTTGAAAATTAGGTCCAAGGCAAACCCAATTCCTGACATGTCTTTTTTTTTTTTTTAAACTTGGGAGTGGAGATGCAATCGGATGAGTGTTGCTTAGGAAGCTTCTAGATATGCTGACCCAGATTCTCATGTAATGTTCTTCTTGCCCATTAAATAAGGTGGTTATACACTATGGAGATGTGGTCTGAGGTCACTGTAAGCTTCAGAGGCCGAAGCTACATTTTCAACAACGAGTTCTCAGCATATCTTACATACAGTCACTTGGGAAATCAGTCAAAATGTAGATTCAGGCTTCATTGAAGATTGTATGATTCAGAAGTCATGGGACCTAGGAATTCATTTTTACAATGCTTTCCAAGGAAATCTTAAAAGACAAAAGAATTTGAAAATGATTGATCCAAAAGTCCAAAGATTTTTTAAGTAGAGGAGCACATCAGAATCACCCTCAATACTTTGTTCTACCTATTTTAATTCAATACACTTGGGGGTGAATCCAAGATATCTGTATTTGGAAAAAGTGATCCACAATGATTCCAATTAAATAGCACTCACATAGGTCCCAGAGGTTCTTTACTTTATTTGGTGTGCATAGGAATCAATGGGGGTAGGAGTGGAGAGGTTGAGTTCCCATTAAATGTGGGTTCTTGGACCTCACCTCCAGAGCTGCCTACCTGGTTGGTCCAGCGTGGGGCCAGTGCAGATGTTCTTGAAGACAATAAGATCCTAACAAACAGAATCCAACAACACATCAAGTTTCCCAATAAAAAAATTGTAAACAGAAAGATAAAGCAGATAGTCTTACGGTACCTCCAAAATTTAAAACTGAAGCCACCTATTGCTAGACTCTACGAAGAATTATTGCTACAATAAAGTCATTGAGAATGCAAACTATAAATGAAATGAAAAAATACATATTAAAAGTTCATTTTTTAAAAATAAAAAGTATGAAAGGATAATTAAAAATCTCAGAAATGGCAACAAAAAGAGAAAAAGCCAAAATAAACACACAGGGAAAAAGTAAATCCTGGAGAAAATAGGAACAGAAGAAAACGCTAGAAATTAGCAATTGTGGGGAAAACATCAAAATATTGTATATTTAAGCAAAAAAATAAAATTATATAAAAAAAGGAATAATCACAGAATGAGAAAAAGTCCCTACAAGATAAATGCACAATTGCTGAAACTTAAAATTCTTCCTAAGGACTGACAATAAAATTCAGAAATACAACAAATGGAATGAAAGAGAGAGGATATGTGAAAAAAGATATGACATATAGAAAAACAATATAGATATTTCAGTGCCAAAATCATAGGGTTTTCAGTATGACAAACGGAACGAATTATTGAAGAAATAGAGACACAAAAGGATATGACATTAAACTTAGAAGACCCATTGAGTGCCAAAAACAATGAATAAAAATAAAATCACCCTAAGCATATTATTGTAAAATTTCAAGACCCCAAAGATAAAAAAAAAAAAAAAGAGAGAGAAAAAAAGATTCTAAAAGCCTCTAGACTGAGAAAACCAATCACCTGAAATTAAGAAAAATAAGACTGGCATTTTTTAGCAACATTGGATATTAGAAGACAAAATAGAGTCATCAATATTCTAAGAAAAATATTTTCAACCTAGTGTAGTATGCCTAGTCAAATTATCTATAAAATGTGAATATAAAATATTTTCAGATAAGCAAAGACTCAGAAAACACTTTCCACATACCATTTTCGAAACAGTGTGAGAATATACTGAAGCAAAATTACACCACCAGAAAACAAATACCAAAAGTCTTTCTTCAAAGAAAATTGGGTCAGGGTAGAGACTATTGTTATTACTAATTACGGTATTTAATGAGTTAAATTGACATCAACTGACAATACATTGAGAAATGATTTGATTAGAAGGTTTTGTTGTGTGTCTCTTCAAGGATCTTTAGTCAAGAAATGAAAACCATCACTAGATCAGTAATTTACAAACTTTAGAATTCAAAAATTAGTACCTGGGTTTCTGAAATTATGAATTAACAAGTCTGGGATGAGGTCGAGGAACCTGTCTCCTGAGTCATTTTGAGGTAGCTGGGGACTACATGCTGAGAAACACGACATTGCGAGACTCTCCAGGACAGGTATGGTGTTTTTTTTCTCTTGACACAATAACTTCAGACACTGTGTTTATTGAAGAATTGAATTCATAAGAAAAGTGGATCACAGTCCAGTAATAGATGCTGCTATTTTGGACTGCACACCATTCCCACATAAATATCACAAATCCCTCTTGTTCTTGCACTGGTCTCAGATGATATAAAAATAAAATCCTAAGCCCCTCCCCCAAATTGACTGAATGAAACCCCTTTAGACCAAGGGGTACCCAGAGAAACCTTAAAATCTGAGCTCCCAGCCATGACAAGACAGAATGTAGGACACACCTCATTATCCCTCCTCCCTCCCTCACTGCCATTCTATTTCCTTTCTTAAGAGTTACATAGAAACCAGTTCTTGGGACAATTTTGCTCCACTGCTGATTTCAACCAACTGCCTGACTACAGCCAGACTCCCCTCTCTTCCTGCAGTTTCAACACAACTGCCCAGCATGCCTTCCTGAAAAGTGACCACCACCCAAAAACTGGGTCTGGCAAGTCCATGGAGTCTACACACAGGACACCTTTGTGTCCTGCCTCATCTTTTGATGTATACAGTTTAATTCTAGTGTATTTAAATATAAGTTTCTACCCTACAGTGAACATGGAATGCGTGTTTGTGTCCTGTGCATATGTGCAACCCTGCTTGGGAATATGTACAGCTTTTCCTATTACTTGTTAAAGATGTATATGCAGCGAGATGCAGTGGCTCATTCCTGTAATGCTAGCACTCTGGGAGGCCGAGGTGGGTGGATTGCTTGAACACAGGAGTTTGAGACAAGCCTGACCAAGAGTGAGATCCTGTCTCTAAAAACAGCCACACACTTGGCAGGTGTTTGTATTCCCAGCTACTTAGGAGATGGAGGCAGGAGGATCCCTTGAGCCCAGGAGTTTGAGGTTGCTGTCAGCTATGATGATACCACAGCTCTCTGCCTAGGGTGACAGAGTGGAACTCTGTCTCAAGAAAACAAAAATAAAGATGTATATGCGTGTAGCCAATACATTCATTGTAGATTATTTTCTCACCCTTCCTCCTTTGAAGTGTTTGGTTTTGGTGTCTGCTGGAGGCTACCCTTCCCAGTCTGCAAGATCTCCAGTTGGTAGGCTACAGCACTTTATAAGAAATAAAGCATTCTCCAAATTTATGAATCTCACTAATTTTGGAGTCAAAATGGACAGTTTTGTAAAACTGAAATAACACATGAAGACGAAAGGCATATTACTCTACAAACCAAGATTTCTACAAATAATGAATCATAAATTAGATGGAAAGGAAAAGGTTTAGAAAACAGTGTGTTGGTGATTACTGCTTTGCTGCCCTTTATCTGTTTCCTATCAGGGAGTGGTGTTTGGAGATAATGCCACCTCAATTCAAAGTAAAGCCTAATGAAAATGTTTGACATTGCAAAAAAAGTACATCATTTTGCTTTTCAGCTCTACATCCAAACCAGTTATTTAATCAGAACCCAAGAGGAAGCCATTCACCTGACTTTTTGACAGATAACTTGATTGAGGATGGGCTCTTCTACAAGAGCCGGAGACAAGGTGAGAGTGCAAGTAATTTACATGGAAGGGGATCCCAGGAAGTTTCAATCAGGAAATGAGGAAGGAATAAAGGAAAGGGATGGTGAGCAGTAAGGGTGCATTAACAACCAAGTTTTGTTGTGAGAAACTGGTGCTCACACTCACTGCTGGTGTTTTGTGAGAGTCTTGCTCTGTCTCCCAGACTAGAATGCACTGGTACAATTATAGTTCATTACAACTTTGAATTCCTGGTCTCAAGCAATTCTCCTTCAGCCTCCCAAGTAGCTGAGACTGCAGGTACACACAACCACACCTGGCTATGTTGACTGGGCTAGACTTGAACTACTGGCCTCAAGTGGTCTTCTGGCCTTGGTCTCCTAAAATACTGGGATTACAGCTGTGAGCCACTGTGCCTGGCTTACTTCTAACTTCCAAGAGTGAATCAGAACATGTCCTTAAGTTGTCCAAACTGTGAGGTTAAGATACTGGGAATCTCCCATTCTATCAATGAGCTATTCCCATGAGATAAATTCACAGCAATGTCAACTTCCCAGTACTTCTATCCTATCCTCTCGCATGTCCGGGAGGCCTCCAAAGGCAGAATCCCAGGTGCTTACAGTATGAAGCTATTAGCCTCCACAGAGATGTGAGTGTGAAAGAAATAAGGATAGGGCATTGCCAGCATCTGTTATGTATCTATTTACAAAATGTCATTAGAGAACATGAGAACACAAAAACGGAAACTCATTGAGGTCGACTTAGAGGCAAAAATTCATCTGAAGATCATACAGAAGAAATATTTCTGAAAAATATTTGATGATCAGAAAAATTTTAGCAAAATGTTTTATATTCTTGGGAGGATATACTCACTATATTTTCTGCCTAATCAAAGCAAAGACTCAGATGAGAAAATTAAGTGTGGTAGAAAAATAGGACGAGGAGAAAGGGAAAATCATGGGAAAAGAACGTTTTAAGAGGAATAAAGATGAAGTTATTTGTAGTGTCAAATTCTGCATTGAAGTGAGGAAATAGTACCATTAGTACTGTAGAAAATAGAATGAGTGATACATCATATAGAGGAAAAATTTGAGATATTACATAATACATAAAAAGGCAAAACAACAAATTTAGTGACAAAAGTAGAAAATTGAAATTTCAGGGAAGAACTATCAGATTACCTCTTCAGCATTTTCCAACCTTATTTAGTGATGGGGCTAACCCCCTCCTGCAGGATTATATGTATACATGATACAATAACAACAAAACAATAAGAAGCATTGTTTACATTCTCTAGACCTTGGCCATATATGCTAAGTCATAAAATAGGAGGGAAGAAGCCAGTGTCTGGGGGGGAGGGGGGGGGCAGGGAGAGAGAGAGAGATTGCAAAGGAGAAATCAGAGACCAAAGTCACTCAAAGACCCACCTTTCTGACTTGTGTTTGTTCTGGACACCTGCTGGACTTTTCCATTGCTCATTTATCTCTGCCTTGTCTGTGTTCCTCAAATTACCCCCCCCCCCCGAGCCCTTTCACTAAATGCCTGTTTTTGCTTAAGTTAGTTAGAATTGACCTTTTGTCATTAGCATCTAAAAAGTCCTGAAAAATACAGACAGCTAACTATAGTCCCAATGGTTGAGGACGAAACAATTCACACTGGATTCAGACAAACCAAAAAAGTACCTAGGAGCTGAAGGTACCTGTGACATGCCTTTTGATCAACTCATGGTGATGTCAGCAGGGGTGAGGACATTCACCTTCATTCAGCTCCTGCGAGCAGAAGAGCCAGCACAGGAAGCTTCTTTTCCCCAAAGGTGGAAAGCCCTGGGCCCTTATAAAACAGCTAGAACCACAGTGGTGCCAAATTAAACACTAATGACGATTCCTTAGGAACATGAGGCACCTGCCAGCTTAATCATAGTTATTCAAAACAATCAGGCACCTAGTGGCCTTTAGGTGAGAAAGCCTAATGGAACTCATCTTCCCCACACTAGCCTAAGAAAACTACAAATTACAAATGTTGGTAAAGAAGAAAATGAAATACTGGGAAAATAACCATTTATGAGACTTAATTTTTTTTTAGCTGAAAGTAGGAGCGAGTTTGTGGTGGCCATAATTTAAGGTCATCTCCAATGAGTACACACGTCCAAAATTCCCTCCCTTGAGTGCCCACAGAACATGTGCCAGAAAACATGGCCAAGATAATGGGATGTTATTCATATGATTACACTATGTCAAATGGAATAGCCCGTGTTCATGTTGAATCAAGAGATTCTCCTTGCTGGCTTAAGGAAGTAAACCACCATGTTGGAGCAGACTTATGGAACCAGCTAACTTCCAGGAGCTAAGGACAGTCTCCAGAAAACAGGCAGCAAAAGCCCATTATACAGCTGCCAGAAAATGATTTCTGCCAGTTGTCTGAATGAACTTGGAAGCAGGTTCTTCCCAGGTGAGCATCCAGATGAAAAAGCAGCCAGATCACCCCTTCCAGGTTCTAAGACAGGCCCCAGTCAAACTGGGCCTGGACTCCTGACCCAGAGACGGTAGGCTAATCATTGTGTATTGCTTTAAGCTGCAAAGTTTGTATTTTTTTAATGTAGCAATAGAAAAGTAATAAATACAAGGCTGAAAGGCTTGTCAAGTTTCTGCAAAACAAAAGAATGGAAGAAGCATATTTTCTTGGCAAAATTTTTATATTACATTCTGGCAGAGTTTCCTATTTACAACTGTAGAAAACAATGTCTGACACACAGACGAAGCCGGGGCGGCAGGGGTGTTGGGGAAGGGAAAAGCAAACCTCTTATAGAGTTACAAAAACTGAATTTAGTTATTTTAGAAGAAATTAACCTCAGACTTCTCATCTGAAGCACTGAAAGTCTGAGGGCATTGTGGTGACATCTGCCAGGCAGGAGAAAGGCTTTTGTAAGAAACATTTTCTACCACATTTCTTTTCATGCATGAAAGCAACAAAAAATGCATTTCCAGGCATGTGAGATCTGAGAAACTGTTAGAAGGATTTGTATTTATATATGCGTATGCATGTGTGTGTGTATGTGTGCATTTCAACTTGGTTGACTGATACATATATGTACACACCTATATATACACATACATGCATATACACAGGTCTAGATAGATACATTATACACAGCATACATGTTTAATACAATATCCTCACATGTGTGTATATGTGTGCATGTATATAGCAGCTAATATGCATTCAGCAAAAGTTGAATAAAATTAACACCATAATACTAAGTTTTCATATAAAGTGATTGTGATTTTTCTTGCTAAAATATCCCCTGGTCCAAAAACTACCTTATTCACCACAAAGTCCTAAGGGAGAACATCAATTTATATGATAAATTTGACTGGAATAGCCCCAATAATGAATCCTCAAGGATATTGAGGCACTGGTGATATTTCACAATATTATCTGGAAATTTTTAAATGAAAAGAATTTCATTTTGATTCATTATCTTTCATCATAAGAATAACCTGTAATGAATAAAATAGACTTAAAAATTTACACTTGCAGCATCAGATTCCAGAATACATGTGAATGTCATGACCACCACCGAAAACAAAACAGGTTTCAGCTGTTGAAGAGCAGGCACAGTTAAGAATGAGGGAGAAGAGTTCGAGGAAGATACAGCAAAATTTCAATGTGGAGGGGGATTTTGTTGTAATATAACAATTAGAAAATTGTTTTTCTGCTAATTTTTCAATAATTTTTTAACAAGGAGGATAACATAAGCGTGTTTACAAAGAAGAAGGAACATAAAATTAGAAATACGAATCTCCATCTATGAGATTCTATACACATTCAAGGGGAAATCTTAAGAAATCCCAGGAATGTTGGGTTACAACAATGTTGAAGATATATTTTTGATGCTGACTTAAATATTTTGAATACTGTGTGAGAACAGGAATCCTAGGTCTTGTTTTTATAGGCCAAGTACTTCCCCTTATTACTTGGGATATTTACCAGCCCATGTCAACCTGCTTTCAAGAGTCCAGGAGATAAAAGTGATTTTAAAGTCATTTTTTAAATCTACTTTAAAAATAATGTCATCTAATCCATCAATGTGGATGTCATATGCTGTAAAAAAATATTTTAAGTGATTGTATAAAATCACATTCTCAAAGTGTAGCTAGCTATTAGTTAAATATTTGGTAGATAATGAGAATCTGTCTTCTTTTTTTCTCTTTCCCCACTTGTGTAGTTTCATTAGTTTAAACTATGAAAACTCTCATGCAACTTTGTGTATTTGAAATAGCAAATGATTCTGTATAACTGCCTTCTACTGTGGTTCGATAAAATATTACTTAAAAAACTAAATAGAACTCTGAACTTTACTGACAATATTTTTTATAGAAATATAGATTTGGTATAAAACATTCTAAAGGCAAAGCAAACTATAGTACCATTTATACAATTGAGTTGGTAATATACTTTTAGGAATTTATACTAAGGAAATAATAAGAAATATAGTGAAATATTATCTGCAATGGTATTTAGCACAGCATTACCTATAACAAATTTGGATACATCCTACCAAGAAAATAAGGGTATGAATAAATTGATTATGGAAAATTACTGGGAAGATAAATACTATAGTAATATACTAAAAATGCTCATATCCAGGGGCTTTCTATCTTTTTATTCTAGTGAATGAAAGCAAATAAAATAATTTAATTACATTTTTTCTTTGTGTAACCATATGCATTGAAAAAGCTTATTGTATTAGAACAAATACAGTATACATACTACATAGATAGATGAGAGGGGACCCATAAGGGGAGTTGGATGACCCAATTATAGAGGCTGAGAAGTCCCATGACAGGCCATCTGCAGCAAAAGGCCCAGCGAAGACTTTACTGTGGGGTTCAGTCCAAGTCTTAAAACCAGAGCTGACAGTGTCACTCTCCATTCAAGGCCAAAGGGTTGAGGACCCAGAGGCTGCAGGTGTAAATTTAGAAGTCCAAAAGCCAGAAAGGCCTGGAGTTCTGAAGCCCAAGGGTAGGACAAGAGTGTTACCCAGCTTCGGAGAAAGAGAAAAAAGAGAAAAAAATCACCATTTGAGTCAATCTGTGCTCCCAGCTGATTGGAGGGTGCCCAGGTGCCCACTAACATTGAGGGAGGCTCTTCCCCCTCAGTTCCCTGACTCACATGCCAATGTCCTAGAGAAACACCCTCACAGACATGCCCAGAAATAATCCCTTATTAGCTCTTTAGGTAATACTCAATCTGGTCAAGTTGACACTTAATATTCAGCCTCACACTTTTAACATAGAGAACTACAAAAAGGAGAAATAGGTCACCCATAATCTGCCACAAAGTGATAATAGCTTCCTAGCTCTGTCTTGCTCTTCTAACAATAATTATAGTTTTTTAGCATTCTAATTTTACTTAATATTTTACCGTATATCAATTCTAGAATGTCTGGGTTCAAATCTCAGCTAGACCATACATGAGCTGTATGTCATTTTGGCAAGTAACACCTTCCCACAGGAGTGTTTTCTCATCTGCAAAGTAGACACAATGACAGTACTTATTCACTCTAGTGGCCTTACGCAAATAACTATTATATAGAATAACAGATAATATACGTTAGCACTTAGCATACATAAAGCAAAACAGATAGACCTGATAATAGAAATAGACAAATCAATACAGATAGTTGTTGTTTTCAATACCCCTGTCTCAGTATCTGAAAGAAAAAGCAAAGATTTAGTGAAGCTACGAAGGACGTAAGGCTGAGTATGAAATAATTTGAACTAATTGACATGTACAGAGTATGCCAGTGAACAATAGCATACTCATTCCTTTCAAACACAAATATTCCCTAAGACTAAATTCTGAAAAAATTACACACAAATTAGACACAAATCTAAATAAATATAAAGGAACTGAAGCCATACAAAATAGGTTCACTTACTACATAATGAAACCATCAGACAGCAAACTTTGGGGGAATGCATTTAAAGCGGTGCTCAAAGGGAATTCTGCAGTGTAAAAGTTTGTATTAGAAAAGAAAAAAATGTTCAAACCAATGCTGTAAGTTTCTACCTTGAGAACCTAGGAAAAGAAAAAGCAAATTTAACCCAAGAAAGAGGAAGGAAATAAATTACAAGATAGGAGAATATATTAATGAAATAGAAAAGAGAAATATAATAGATAAACAATAGCAAAACCAAAAGCTGTTTTTGAAAAGTTTAATACAATGAATAAACTTCTGGTTACATATATAAATAATTTTTAAAAAAAAGAAGACAGAAGACAAAATTACCACGATCAGAAATAAAAGGGAGCATATCACTACCAATTCTGCAGCTATTGATAGGATAATAAGGAAATATTATGACAACCATTTGTTTATTCTACAACTTAGATGTGGTGGATGAATTCTTCAAAAGATACAAATGGCCAAAGCTCATTTAAGAAGAAATAGTCAACACAACTTTCCCTTTATCTGCTAAAGAGATTAAATGTATGATCAAAAACCTTCAAATGTATATAGATAGAAATGGGATGACAGGGGAATCTCTAAGCCTACATAGCTTCCTAAATGATTAAGGAAAAAATATACCAATATGACACAAACTATTCCTGAAATGGAAGAAATGAAATAATTCACAACTCAAAAGTTAATATTACCCTGATGCCAAATGCAGAGAAAGATAATAGTAATATAAAAGACCAGTATTTTTAGCAACATAAACACAAAAATCATTATCAAAAATTAGCAAATTCATTCTAGCAATACATTAACAAAGCGCATTATGAACAGGTGGGATTTACCCTGGGAATGCAAGACTGGTTTAACATTTGAAAATTAATCAGTGTAGGCATGGTGGCTCATGTCTTTAATCCTAGCATTGGGGGGCGGGGGTGGTCAAGGTAGTGGATTGCTTGAGTTCACAAGATCAAGAACAGCCTTACCAAGAGCAAGACCTATGTCTCTACAAACACACACGCGCGCGCGCACACACACACACACACACAAAAAAAAAAAGTAGCTATGCTAGCTGGTACTGTGGTGGGTGCCTGTGGTACCAGCTACTTGGAGGTTAAACCAAGGGAATCTCTTGAACCCAAGAGACTGGGGTTGCTGTCAGCTATGATGAAGCCACGGCACTCTACTGGATCGCGCATGAGTGACATTCTTTCTCAAAAGAAAAAAATAATAATAATCATTTATATCAACAGGCAAAAAACAAAAAACCGTATGATCATTTTAACTAAAGTGGAAAAAGCACTTGACAAAATGTGGCATAAATCATGATAAAACCTTATAGGAATCTGGGCGGTGCCTGTGGCTCAAAGGAGTAGGGCACCAGCCCCATATACTAGAGGTGGCAGGTTCAAACCCTGCCCTGGCCAAAAACTGCAAAAAAAAAAAAAAAACCTCACAGGAATCTTAGAATATAAGGCAATTTATAAGACGTGACAAAGGGCATATACTCAAAAGTTACATGGGCCATTATGCTTCATGACGAAAGACTTAAAGAATTAGTTAAATATTTAAGAACTATTTTTAAACACTTATCATTTGCAGGTAAAAATAACAATGGATATAGAAAATGCTGAGAAATTTTAAACCTACTAAAATTAGTTTAGGAAGGTTGCAGAGTAGAGGATCAATATTCAAAAATCAATTGCATTTCTCCACAATAAAAGTAAACATCTGAAAACAAACAAACAAAAAAACATAAAAATCTTTTAAAAAATACCATTTGCGATAGCATTAACAGAAATGAAACAGAGATAAATTTAACAAAATACGTGGAAGATCTGTACACTGCAATCTACAAGTCATTGCTCAAAGAAATTGGAGAAATCATAAAGAAATGAAGAGAAATGCAGTGTTCATGGGCTCAGCAGATTTGCTATTGTCAGTTCTTCCCAAATTGATGTACATATTCAACACAATCCCAATCAAAATCACAGCATTTTTTTGAAGAAATTGTAAGCTGATTCTAAATTGTATATGAAAATACAAAGGACCTATAATAAGCAAAATAATTTTGAAAAAGATGAGCAAAGTTGGAAGACACATACTACCTAACTTGAAGATTCACTTTGAATCCATAGCATTGATGGTACAAGGATAGAAATATACAGGGTGTCTCAAAGGTTGAAATACATAGGAAAATAAAGAAACCCATATTATATTTTATATTTTTACATTTCTACATCAACACGTATACAAATACTTTGTAAATATTTTATAAAATTTTGTAATGAAAGTTTTGTAAACAAAGGTGCATTTGGCTATAATTTCCCATTTTCCCTATATGTGTATGTATGGTAACCTTTGGGAATTAACAAATAAAAGATATAAAATTAATTTTTTTTGAAAACTGAAATGATCATTCAATTGAAAAAAGATGGCCCTTTTAATAATGGTGCTAGAACAGTTAGATAACCATGTAGAGTAGGAGCGAATCTCAACCCTTACCTTAGAGCATATACAAAAACTACCTCTAAAATGGATGATATACCTAAAGGTAAGATCCAAATATATAAAATAAATAAAAGAAGATAGAGGGAATGGTCTTAGCTAATTTGGGTTTCGTAACAATTTCTTAAATAGGATCCAAAATGTGAGTTATATAAGAAAAATTAATAAATTGGGCTTAATTAAAACTTCTGTTCTAAAGACACTGTTAAGAAAATAAAAACGTAAGGCACTCACTGGAAAAAATATTGGAAGGCACATATAAGACTCATATCCAGAATATGTAAATAGTTCTTACAACTCAATAATAGGAAGACAAACAATCCTTCCTTCTTATCAAAAAGCAAGCCAAAAAATGAAGCAAAAATATGCAAAAAATTGGATAATTGGATAAATATTTGAATAGACACCTCACAAAAGATGATACACAAATAGCATTAACACATTAAAAATGTTCAACATCATTAATCATCAGAAAAATGCAAATTTAAACCCCAATGAGATATCATCATAAACCAACTACAACATAGTATTAATCAGTGTCCTCCAGTGAAACCAGACTGATGAGTATATGCATAGAGACAGAGATTTATTTTAAGGAATTGGCTCATGCAATTGTGGATTGTAGGAGTTTAATACATCCAAAATCTGACCAGGATGGCCAACAGACTGGAGATTTGGGAAAGTGTTGTATTCTGAGTCCAAAGCAACCCACTAGCAAGCCAGGAAGAGCTAAGTTGTGGACGACGTGGGAAAGTGGTCTGCTGGCAGAATGTCCTCTTTGTTCCCTTTAGGTCATCAATAGATTGGATGAGACCCACCCACAATTATGGAGGACAATCTGCTTCACTCATAATCCACCAGTTTCAAGGTGAATCTCATACAAAACTCCTCTCACAGAAACACCAAAGGTGTTTGATCAAATATCTGGACACCATAGTCCAACCAATGTGACACAAAATTATCCATCACAGGTATCTAAAATTAGAAAGACTGATAATACCAAATGTGGGTAAAAAATTGGAGCAACTCTATCTCTCTTTGTCTCATATATTACTAGTACAAATGTAAAATAGCACATTTTGGAAAATATTTTGGAGAGAATATTTCTTATAAGCTACACATACATTTATCATATAACCCAATAATTCTATGTCAAGAGATATGAAGCAATTGTTCATGCAAAGCCCTGCATGCAAATGCATGTAACATGCAATGCATACATTCATAATAACTAAACTAGAAAAAAACTAAATTTCTATCCACTGGTCAATGGGTAAGGAAATTGTGGTACATTCATTCTATAGAATACTACTCAACCCTAAAAAAGACAAAACTACCCACACTTGAAACATTGTGGGTGAATCTCTAAAGCATTGTGCTATATCAAGAAAAAAAGTCATCCACAGACAACTACACACTGTGTGAGCCCATTTACATCTGGGAAAGAACAGGAATTATGTAGCTGGATGTGGGGACAGAGGCTGGGGTTGGGGGGAATGGATTGCAGAAGGACACAGGAGAACATTTTGGAGAAGAAAATGGTTGCACATGGTGACCATGTTTCTGGGTACACAACTGCATGCATTTTCCAAAACTCGTCAAACTGTCCACATTAAGATCAATTTTATTAATATATAATACACTTTGGAAATCATAACTCTTTAAAACTGACCAAGAAATGTGTTAACTAAGTTATGAACTTATTTAAACAATTGAAATTATTGACAAAATGTTCCATAAACAACATTTTGGTACCAGATCATTATCGTTTTCTCTTGCTTTTAAATGATGTTTTGAGAACAAACGAGCCTGGAAATTAAAACTGAAAGATATTCTCTCTCTCTCTGTCTCTCCTTTATACACACACACACACACACATACACACACACAATGCTCTGTAACTTTGGGATGACAACAAAGACATTCCTGGGGTCACCTTAGCAAACCTGACATGACAGGAAATGGGTGAGTAGCCGCTAACTCCTGCCCCTTCCCACAGTGTGCCCGTAGAGTACCAAGGCACTATAGGGAACCAAGTCAAGAATTCTGAATTTGGAATGTATAATCTACGGCAGTGTTAATGCCAGGGACTATTGAAGAATTGTTTGGGAGGAAAGGCAGAGGTGAAGGAACTGTGGCAGTTGCAGCTCACTGGCAAAAATTACATGTTCAGGATCTCTTAAGAGGAAGCCCCTGGGGCTGCCATGAATAGCTGATAAGACAATTTCCCTTCAATGGCAGGTAGGTGTGAACCAGGGAGATACATTGACACTAACGCTAATGAGCACACAAATGTTCCAAATCCTGATGTTTTGATCTTTGATGTAACAGAAGCTGTTTCTACACTAAGCCTTCAAACAAACTGAAAGGGAAAGGATATGTAAATGTTTATGAATACATTTGAATATGAGAGCCAGTGTTTATTTTGAAGGCAGTAGACACTATCTGCACAGGAGAATTATGATGATTTTCACATGGGGCCTGGATTTGTGAGGGGAGGGAGTTCTAGTCCTGACTCTGCCCCTGCCCAGTGCTGGGCTTGAGCAAGGCACTTGATTTTTCTACTCCTTGTTTTCTCTGCCTTATAAAATAAGAAAATCTAACCAATAAAAGACTGCAAAATGACCAGATTGTGTACCAAGGCGTAATTTGGGCATAATTAGACAGAGTAGGTTCACTATACTTAAAAAAAAAAAAAAAAAAAAAAAAAAGTACACACCCTAAATATCCCAACTTTATTACAACACACTATGTATATCCCAAATGTTCTCATGTACTCCACGTGCACAAATAAAAAAAATGGAGGGACAGACACAGGATTAATCCTATGACAGATGAAAATGGATATGTTGCCATCATTTAAAAAAAAAAAAACACTTTGAAAATGTTGATTCTTTCCTTCAGCATGAACCCAAATGCCTAGATTTGAGTCACAGTTGGCATGTTAAGACAAAGGGTCCCTTTCCATTAGCAGCAATCTCATTCCTATGTGTCATCTACTTGGCTCTGTAGGCAGAGAAGTGCGTGACATCTGGCGCAGCTGCTCCAAGGTCCCTTCCAATCTTAAGATGCCATGGCTCCAATTTAAGTACACCAAAAACCTCAGAGTTACTGTGTATGGCTACAGAAAGCTTAATCTACCAAATGTTTTTTTTTTTCTACCAATGCAGGCATACCTTAAAGGTATTGCAAATTTGGTTCCAGACCATCAAAATTATGTGAATATTGCAATAAAATGAATTATACATTTTTTTATTCCTAGTATATATTAAGGTTATAGTTATAATATATTATAGTCTATTAGTGTGTGATTCCATTATGTGTAAAAATCAATGTACATGACTTTATTAATACATATATATGTGTGTGTGTGTGTGTGTGTGTGTGTGTGTTTGTTTGTTTTTTTTTTTTGAGACAGAGTCTCACTTTGTAGCCCTCGGTAGAGTACCGTGGCATCACAGCTCACAGTAACCTGACTATTTTGCCAGCTGAAATGCTGCACACACCCATTCCAGACAGATTAGGGTCATTATTGAGTTCAATGCAATCAATATCTCTGAGTATCTGCTGAACACCAGATTCTACACTACATAACGGGAAGACATAGGTAAATAAGACAGTCCCCGCCTTTCTAGGCTGAGACACTGAAATATATAATTAAAGTATATAATTTATATACCATGAAATCTATTTAACTTAATAAGTAGAATTACATAATATTTTAATAAATGCATTAATAGAAGTAGACATGGTACATTGGTAACAGAAATGAAAAGTAACTCTCCGGAGCCTTTGCCTGTACCATTTCTCTGCCTGGGTTAGTTTCTTTTTTTTTCTCTCTCTTTCTCTCTCTTTTCATGTCTTTGCTGATCAGCTTGTTCAAGTTGAAACTACCTCAGTCCCCAGGGTTGGTGTCTTGTAACCTCCTCCTGCTTCATTTTCCTTTATACACATGCAGCACAGACAACCATCATTCATTCTCTATATTTTACTTACATATTTTGATTACTGTCCATGTCTCCTACTGGAATGTAAGCTCCTTGAGGGAGGGGAGTGTTTGTTATAATTATCAGGAATTGTATAGTAGTGCAACTGTTAGAAGTTACACCTCCAGAGAATGGAAGGTACTCGTATAAGCCCTTTATAGACAGTGTTTCACTTCACTCTCATAGCCCCTCATAGGCGATTAGAATGTACCCCATTTTGCAGATGAGTACATTGGAATTCAGACAGGATACATCTCTCCCAAAGAACACAAATGACCTTTTAGATTTGTTTGATCACTCTAAGCCATGTTATTTTCACAGATAGGAGATCTAGTCCTTCTATACTCTTTGCTGTCTCCATCATAAACTAACCCAAGATGCATTTTAATCAGCTGCATTGATGATTCTCATGGTTTTGAATCTGTTAGCAATATTTTTATAAGGTGCATACATTCACAAAAGGCAAAGGATGGCATACAGAATCTTTATTTCTTTGGTCTAAAATGATTTGCTTGCAAGTCAAATTAATCCTTCCCCCTCCCACATACCATTTGTTTATCTGTTTGTCTAAAAAAACACATGCACTCTCTGATAAGAAGACATGTTTCAGCTAAAAGTCTCCTTTGTTGTTTGCCAGAATTCTTTATGCTATTTTAAAAGAAAAAGTGGAAGGGGAAGTTAGAGAGAGAGGAAAAGGTAACTTCTCATTTCAAAATATACTAATCATGTCTCTCTAAGGACTGCTATTTGGCATTTGTTTAGTTGGTGCTGGTTTGGAAACCAATTGAATATACAGTGTTTATTTCAAAGCATTATTTTCCTCTGCCACTCTGTGATTTTTCCAGGGGGATATTTGCATTTAGATGCTATCTGTATAAAGTAAAGGATATGACCATAAACAATTTGAAGGCAATGGGAAAAAAACAGTTAAAGGAAAGTAAAAGAAAAGGCAGTTGCCAAAGGGGGAAAAAAAGAAAGTGAGGAGATAAAATGAGAAAAGGAGCTCTTTGACTTAGCTTCACATGAAATAATGAGGAATCAAAAGAGACATGGGTAAAAGTAAGGGCCAAAGAAAAATCAAAGGCAGTAAGGGTGCTATTTTTGTATATTAAAACATAATTAATATTCATCACACTCTTTAAAGGGGAAGTGGAAAATTGAGGGAGACAGAAAAAGCAAAGAAAAGGAGCAAATAAATGGCCCAAGATAATAAGGGGAAAAACAGAGCCATGGAGATAATTGGGAAGATTGTACGGCCAAGGTCAAAGTACAAGCAGTCCAACAAAATGCTATTTTTATAATGGTATAAAATATTTCTAGAGAGACAGTAATTCATTCATGTATTCATTCTTTCATTCAGCCTGCATTTGGGAAGTGCCTACTGTATACCAGGACTTTGGTGCTGGATAGAGGGAATGGGTAAATAAAAAAGCATGGTCTTTCCTTCAAGAAAATTAGAATTGGACATTCTGGTGATGACTGAATGTTTGGAGTGAAAATATAATATACAGGAGTCATTTTATATGGACCCTCCACTAACTTTTCTTTTAAGTGTTACTTGAAGGTGTCTGTACCTTACATAGCAGAGTCTCACGTCTGGCTTTTCCTAATGATGGTTTTGACCTGCAGCGGGCATTGTGTGAGAGCCATGCATGCCATGGGTTCCGAGGAAAGAAGAAGGAAGCAGCACAGCACAAGAAAGAAAAATGGTGAGAGACAAACTTGGGAATTTATAAAGATTTTTCAATAGAAGAGCAGAGGTCTGGGTCAAGTCATGATTTTGTATTTCCTACACACATTCACAAGACCACAGGAGAACCAGTGAGTGTGTTATATCTCTACACAGAAGATGCCAATTATGCTGAAGCTAGTGAAGACCTGGGTTGTGGTAAAGGCAATTAACAAAAGAGTGGGGTCAAAGAAGGAGTGCTGAGAGTTATCACGTACTGGGTGAAGCAAACTCCAAGTCGAGAAAACGAGTTCAGTGTCAAAGCCAAGATTATTGTCTCCGACAGCCTTCACACACTTCCATAAGTCTTCAAGGTCACATGCATCTTTCTTGCTGGACCCTGATCACTCTGTCTGTTCCACAGATCTTGTCTGCTCATTGCAGACTCCTGTTTGATTGTTCTCAATAAATCATGAACTCAAGATCATCTACCCTTTCTTCCAATTTCTCCCTTGGCAAACCAATCATTCCTTAATCTTAGGGAATGCTCTCCAATTCCCCATTTCCCAGCTTGCATGTATTCTGTTCTCTCTGCCCCCCACCTTCCTTGCACTTCATGCTCAAATATTACCCACTCCAGACCCAGTTGAAATGCTACTTCTTCCATGAAATCTTCCTTAATGTGGCCAGATAGAAATATCCATTTTCATTTCTGAATTGCTATAGCACTTACTGTACTCTGCCTGAGGTAAAGTGATTTATGCTCATCTTCCTTTCTAGATTATAAAGTCCTTAAAAGTAGCATCTGTTTCTGAGTTGGGTTAATATTACTTAAATGGTGCCACACCAAATAGACTCATAAATAAATAACTTAGAAGGGGAAAGAAGATCATATAAGTGGGGTTAAATAAAAACAGAAGGAAAGGCCAGGCTCAGTGGCTTATGCCTGTAATCCTAACACTCTGTGTGGCCAAGACGGGAGGATCTCTTGAGCTCAGGGGTTAGATACCAGCCTGAGCAAGAGCGAGACATTGTCTCTACCAAAAATAGAAAAATTAGTCGAGCATTGTGTCCCAGGCCATGCCTGTATTCCCAGCTATTATGGAGGCTGGGGCAGGATTGCTTGAGCCCAGGAGTCTGAGGTTGCTGTGAGCTATGAGGATGCCACAGCACTGTAGCTTGAGCAACAGAATGAGACTGTATCACAAAACAAAACAATAAAATCAAAAAGCGGTAGGATGGGGTAGAGAGTTTGACAATAGTTAGAAATGATCAGTAAACTGGTGATCCTTAATCTGCACAACCAGCTGTCAACTACTACTAGATTATAGCAGAAATATTATATTTATCAATGCTAGAAGATAAACTGCCACCATCAAATTGATCAAATTTAGAACACATATTCTATGCATTTAATCAATGTATTAAACAATATCCAATTAAAAACTACATTTTTAAAATTATCACATCTTTATAAAGATAAATATTTGCTAAAGTTATCTAATTTGTTTATCCATTTGGGATGCACCAAAAGTCTTTACACAAAAGAAATGATACATTTTCCTCATAATTCCTCATGCTTGATTCCTTTCCTTAAATCTTTACTTTCATAATTGTATTTGGAATATTTACAAATAATTCCATCATGTACAATAACCTTGTCCATGGGATAAAAAAGGGGTGTTAGGTCTGGTGGCCTTGATTTTCCAGACAAGAGAGTCTCCCTGTGAAACTCTGACACATTCTGGAGATGTGAGGTGAATAGCCAGCAGGGGTCTGAGAAGCATACCCAAGATCCTTTCTCAGAGTACTCAGAAATCCTCCCTGCTGGAGGATTATTTTTGGCTCTGCATAACTGTAGCCCAGCTAACCTGAAAGGTACATAATGTTATTCTGTGCACCACCTTCTTTCATATTTATCATATATGTCTACAATGTGTTAGAATAGATTTTGTAAACTGTTACCATGAAGCCACAATGACTATTGCTTTAATAATATGCTAAACTATATTCAACCAGATAACTTTACCCCCTTCAGAATGGTCATTCTGGTATTAGAGCTTTGCTGGGCACCCTTTGCCTTCTTTGGGGGTGACTGTTTGGGGATACCTTCCTTTCTCTTGGCATCACGTTTTCATGAGGAAACTGGAGCTGGAGCAACAGTTCTGATTTCCTGCTCCACTGCAGAAATTCTCAGGAAGGAGGAGTGGGTTCCTGTTTGTTAGGTGCCATTAATTGGTCCTTGTTTCTCATTTGGCTGTAATGAATCTAATAAAAAGTGGAGGCCCTGGGGAATGTCTTTCTATTCTTCTCTCTCCTCCCTGTATCACTGAAGAGCAGCTACCCTGACCTGGTCAAGATGTGAGCACAAGGCTGACTGCCCTGTGTAGGCCTCTACACCTGTCCCAGAGGCCTGCTCATATCCCAGCAGCCAGTACTTGAGTGGATCATTCAGCTCCATTTTTACAGATCTCAATCAGTATTAATCCTGTAAATATGGTGAATTGCTCTATAAATATCTAATTCCAACATCCATTTCTAAGTTGGTTTCAAATTCAGCAAGGGAAGCTAGGGATGTTATATATTGATGCCCTGAAACTCTAACAATATGCTTTGGATCATTTTTATTGTCAGCAAAATCTACTTTCTTTGAAGGTAACTTGATATTTTGATAGAGCCACGGGTGTTTGATAATTCCTTGAGTAACGTGAGTGTGGTGGGTGGCATGGCTGGTACTAAAATTGAGTGATTCAGTTTATGGCTATAAAATAGATCACTGGTTTTGTTTGATTGCCTAAACTGGAACTGAAGGTAGATTTACAAAAAGTAGTTTTGAGTCACAGTGGCATCATTAGGTTAGCTTCACAGCCTCCCGGGAGATGAGTAGGGATGAAGGCACATATTTAGCTGCACGATCCTCATGTTGCTATTAAAAACTCTGTCAGACCACTTCATAATTATACTTGGAACTTGAGGAGAGTTGTTGCTAGATACTTCAAGCTGGGTAACTGGGCTTTGCAACCCTCAACTGTGACTTGGCCTCTTGTGGAATTACCTTTCCAATACCATGCTTTGGGTCTCAACTCCAAGTTGAGTTGAGAAGCACTGCAAGAAAAGTATTACCCTTACCTGCCACCATATTATGGTAGCTGTGTCACGGATGGCACAATCCATGACATCACATCATGTCCCCTTTATGAGGGCCCATAAAAGAAATTCAGAAGAACTTTTTTATAATATAGAATAAATAGTCTCTTTTTAATCCAAAATTCTTCATTTTTGCCCCTGTCCTATGGTATGTTTCTGTATCGAAAGACACCAAGTCTCATTTGTAACAACATGGAGTAGAAATAAACGTTAGGAGATGGGAAAAATGGCATGAGCTGAAGCATTCTTATGACTATTACTAAACATGAATGGAAGAAAACCTTTTATAAACCTCTTGGTGCCGGAGTAAGATCTAAAAGCCAGGCTCAAATAAAAGCAAGAGCAAGAACCACCAACTCAGCCCCGGAGAGGACAAGGCAGCATTTGGAAGGTGGGAATAGAATCAGGCGCCTAACTACCTGAGTTCTAATTCCATCTCTGCCTCCTATGGACTGTGACTAAATCTCTCTGCTCCTGTGTGAACAGAAGATGCAAAATAAAAATTCAGACTACTTACCTTACGTGTTACTGCTAGGATTCAATATTGCATATGAAGTGTTTAGAAGACTATCACACATTGTAAATTTTTTGGAAATGTCACTTATTTTTCTTATTAAGTGCTTGCTAGGTTCCAGTCATTCTTCTAAGGGTTTAAATGTACTATCTCATTGCATTGTTGCTTCAGTCCTACGAGATCAGTAGTAAATACCTGCACATTTTACATGTAAGTAAACCAAGGCGTAAGAGTGGTACACAGATACAGAACATCACAGAAATGGTGATAAGTGGTCAACACACACAAAAAATGATGAACTAAGCTGCATCTGAAAGAAGACTGGTTGGGTGAGCTCTAGAGTTTGAGGTCTTTTGAGTGGATGATGCAGGTTTGAAATAAGAAAGGAGTTGTTCAGGGCAGTAAGTGAGACACTGAGCTCTATGAGGGAAGAGTCCTGAGAAGACACACACATGGTGTGGCCATGAGGGATCAGAACTGTTCGAGTGCACAGCATTAAAAAGTGGGTTGCTCTGAATGTGTGCAGAACCTTTCTCTCCAATAGACATGCAGAATATCGAATAATAGTCTCAATCATCAGTCTCCCTGTAACAGAATTACATATTCCCACTATTGTCGTGACCTCATGGTAGGATTTAGCATAGAGTTGACCCTTGAACAACATAGGTCTGGCCTACTCATATGTGGATATTTCTCAGCAAAAGTTATACCAGTGTTCCTGCCTTTCCCGCCCCCCTTTCTACCTCCTCCACTTCCTCAGCCCCTACCACGTCTGAGACAGCAAAACCAACCTCTCCGCTCCCTCCTCCTTGACCTATTCAATGTGAAGATGGTGAGGATGAGAATTTTATAATGATCCACTTTCACTTAATGAATAGTAAATATATTTTCTCTCCTTTATGATTTTCTTAGTAATACTTTCTCTTCTCCTAACTGCATTGTAAAAATACAGCATGTAATAAACATAGCATTCAAAAATATGCATTCATTTTTAATGTTATTGGTAAGGCTTCTGGTCAACAGTAGGCTATTAATAGTAAAGCTTTTGGGGATTCAGAGGTTACACACAAATTTGTGACTTTGCAGAGGGAGGGTGAGTGCTCCTAAAACCCTCCTTGTTCAAGGTAAACTTTATATTCCACCTATTAACTTTTTAATTATCCACAATTTTGCTCAATGGGAGATTACTGTATTTGATATGAGCAAAAGCTTAAAATATGCTTTTGTAGTTGGCCTCATTTTCTTGCACTTTTGTCATCACCACAGAGAGAGAATATTCTAGGCATCCACTGGGCCTGTGACTGAGAAGGAAACACACAGAAGAGGCCTGCATATAATCCACAGACTGAAGCAGAACTTCCCAGTTCACTCTCAGATGCTTGATTAAATAAACATGCTTTCAATAAAACTGATAAACAAAATAAAATATATAAGTAAATAAATACAATAAAATAATAAATATTAATTAATTAATGAAGAATGCTTAAAATGAAAATATTATATTTTGTAAGTGCAGTGAATTTTGACAAACACTACCTGTAGTTTGCAGGTAGAGTTCACTGGTGAAGGACACAGCACTCCCTAAGACCATCAGTCTTCATTATACCTTAAGCCAGTGAATCTTTGGTATGGTTTATTACGCAGCATTATCATGGAAATAACTGACTTGTTCCAAACGTCCATTACAAAGAAATCACTAAGTACTGTTGATTTTTTTAATGAAAAACATCAATGACAATGAGGTGAGAGGTGACAAAATAAATATCTGGGGTCTCATATTCAAACAGACAAATGACCAAAACCACTTTAAAATATGTTGAGCTCTTGTTATGAAGGAAAAAATGAAAAGATGGCATACGCATACTATGATCTGTTATAAATCTGCTATGCATTGTGTTTTATCTAACTCCCTTGATTTGACCTATGCCATGAGACTTCTTGGGTCTGAGGATGAAAACTGTGGCTCTTGGTAGAGACGTTTTGTCATTAAGGGATAGTTACCAATTCTCACTTTTACTTTAAATAAGTGCCAAGAAGGAAGCAATTTATTCATTCAAAATTCAAGTAGGGTAGCCAGTTATCCAACCAGTACTGACAGTCAAGAGTCTAAAATGTGCTTTACCTGAGGGTTTTCAAGTCTCAACCTGAAAGTGTCTCCAGTGACTCTGGTTTCATTTTAACTTTCACAGCTATAGTGTAATGGCAAAAAAAAAAAAAAAAAAAAAAAAAAAAAAACAACCCAAAGCCAACCACCCCCCAAAAATATCTTATATGGGTTGGTTTTAATCTGGTTCCTGGCGTTGGTGCACGCCCTTTTAC
>CAUYPK010064360.1:0-15258 GCA_963574355.1 Loris lydekkerianus
TATTTACAAGACTTTACTGCCTTAAATGGGGTTTTCACTTAATTAAATGTGCCATTAAATATTGTGGGTTAAATAGTTCAGTGGAATACAGTTCAGTTCAGCCGCCTACCTCTTTAGCTCAGCCACAACTTGTGGACAGAGCTGAAGCACTGCCCCCTCAAGTAGACGTCAGAAGACGACTGGAGACTACGTGCATTTGATTAGGTGCATGCACACCGAATCAAATAACCTGTATGACCCGAGTATGAGCCGAGTTCGGGGTTTTCAGCACAAATTTTCGGCACAAAAACTCGGCTTATACTCGAGTATATATGGCATTTAAATATTTTTACTGTGATAAATATTAGTAAATATAATCACCATAGACCAAAGTTCTTTGGTGTTCTGAATAAGTTTTAAGAGTAAAGAATTTTCAGAACTGCTGATTATATAGTAGAGGTATAGAAAAAAGTTTGAAATAATATACAATTAACAGGGTTTTCTTTTGAAGAGTGGGATAGCAGCAGTGAGAAGGCTGCACATTTTCTTAATGATGTGGGAAATATTTAAATGTGACAATTAAAAGAATATCCAATAAAGAAAACTGTTAGCAGAGATGGGAGATTAATGTTCTACCCGAGTGTTCATAGTTTTTTTTTTTTTTTTAATAAAGACAAAGTCTCACTACGTCGCCCTTGGTCAAGTGCCATGGTGTCACAGCTCACCGTAACCTCAAACAAACACTTGGGCTTAAGCTATTCTCTTGCCTCAGCCTCCCAAGAAGCTGGAACTACAGGTGCCCGCTACAATTCCCGGCTGTTTTTTGGTTGTAGTTGTCACTGTTGTTTGGCGGGCCTGGGCTGGATTCAAACCCACCAGCCCAGGTGTTATGTGGCTGGCGCCTTAGCCACTGATGGAAATTTGTAGTTGCATAGTAAGCAGAACCCTTGGTTTAAACCCTTAATTTCTTATTTTGTGTATTTCTGATAATTTTGTCATGATTTCACTTGTAATTATTTCTCTAAAAAATCCTCCACTCAAAAGGGTGCTACCTTGATTCATTTTTCCTCTCATCTACTCCTATCTCTTCCTTTGCCATTTGGATTATAGTCTCCTTAATATTCTTTTGCTAATATAATAGTGTGATAGGAAAACTTTACATTATACTCAGTTGACACTCAAGGGCATGTTGAATTATTCACATTACAATTTGAATATATAATAATGTTGACTTTTTGCATATATAAAAATATTGAATGAATATAACTCATGAAGATGACCACCCATTCTTTGTCTGTTTTTGCCTCATCCTGTTTGTTTTCCCTCTGACCCTGCCCAGCCTGCAATATAGATAAATTGTATAAACTGGGCAGGGGATGAACTACAAATTTGTCTCCTTGATGTCTTATTTGAGTAAATATGTAAAAAGCATTCCCAATCACTTACCATACGTTATCATTATGTAAAAATCATGTCACTGAATGCTATGGATGTCATTTTTACATCAGAAATTTTTATACTTATCTCTTAAAATCTGTCAACACAAATTTTATGATTTGTGTCTTAGTTATCAGGGCTTATTGGACTTGATTTGCTAAGGTAATACTTGAATCATTTAGTGAATACTCTAAGTATGTTTTATAAATATGGTACTAACATTTTGGAAAACCTTATTCAGCCAATAAACTGCTCTTATGGATTTTTACTCAATATTAAATTTAAAATAATTTATTTATGATCTTTTTATATATGACAGAAGGCATAACTTATATGGATGAACTAAGAAGAAATTTTTCTAATCTATGTTTAGAAAATTAATCTTTAAAATAACTGATCAGATGCTGCTGCTGTGGCTCACTGATGTGGTGCCATAAGTCTTCCCTAGCAGCTCACCTTGCCAACCATATACTTCATCAATAGGAGCCCTGAATTTTTTCTGGGTAGATTGTAAAAAGCTGAAGAGTATAAAGAAGATATAGTACAGAGAGAAGCATAGGCAAAGACATATTCAAGGCTGGAATAGCATGGTGTATTTTGGAGAATAGTGAAAAATAAAATTTGGGTAGGTGAATTATGGCCATATTATAGGGAGTGTTTGTGGAAGATTTGGTAGATTTGATGTGATGATATGTTCTGGAGAAAAGTAGTGTTTCAGGAAGAATGGCAGTAATGTGCATAGTGCCCCAGAGAAGGGAAGAAACCAGGAACAGGAAGGCTGTGTGAACAGTGCAAGCAGAGGCAATAAAGGTCCACACTCAGGGTGCTGCCGTGGAGGTGGAGAGCAGATGATAAATTTGACACATTATGAAGGGTGAAATTTATTCCTCTATTTAATAAATAATTTGCTAGATATTTATTGTATGCTTATGCTTATATTATCTGGACCAAACATTGCCTGTAATTACTAGCACAATTTTAAGCTTAAAATTATGTTATATAATTTTTATTTGGAAAAAAATATTTTTAAATGTTGAACTACTGTGGCATGTGTTATGTTAACATCAATAAGAAGTATTTATCTCAGTGCCATGATTCCCGGCAATATCACCATTTTGGCTGCTCTTGTCTAAAATAAATCTAATTTGTCAAAAAATTGCACATGATCTTAGTCAAGGGTATTTGAATGCTAGCTCAAAAAACAAAAAGGAGAGTATTTGCAGAGAATGTTTCAGCAATCCAAGGGCAGCAACTGTTCACCTCAGGAGTTTCACAGCCTTGTATTCACTGTCTTCTTTTAGTTTATGTGGTTGTTGAAAAATATGTTTTTCTAACTTCTGTTATTAGAGTCCAAATCAGATATCCTTTCCCTGGACAAAACATTATTCTGAAGTCCTAGAGGATTTGAGAAGAATAGGAAGATGGAAATAGCAAATGGGGAGAAGGACTGTTCTCTCTCTTGTACTTGTCCTACCTTTTCTAACAGAAACACATTGGGTTGGTAGTAGCCGTAGCACATTGGCGTCCCAACATGATCTTATTTATCCTTGAGCTAGGCTCGAGATGCTTTAGTAAAAAACATTTTCTGAGTAAAAACCTATGCTCTACTCTTGACAACCAGACACTTGTTTAATGATTTATGGGAAAAATCGGCCAAAGTAATAGGTCTTTGGAAAGACTTCCCACACCTCTCTTACTGGCTCTATAAATTATAATGTATTCCTCCCTGTGCCTTGAGAGGCAGCTTTATTCACCTGATGACATGGGTAGGCAGTGAGACAGCAGAAGCACAGATACTCTACCCCTTCACAAGACTCTTTGGTTTCTAAGCAGTAAGATCCCAAGATTAAATTAATTTTATTCTGTAACATAACATTTCCTTCTGCTCTACTTTCTTGAAATTCACATAAGAATTCTTGATGATCTTGTGGTGGTGCTTAATTTAACCATGGCAATGGCCTCCTCACTTAGGAGAGAAGTTTAAACCTTCATGATGTGTCACAATCCTTAGAAATTTGGTTGTTCTATAAATTTATAGAAACTTGTTTTTCATAATGACGTAAAGCAAATGGTTATAAAAATTTTTGTGGTAGTTTATGGTTAATGTTTAAAAATGAAAGGATAACATAAAATAATAGTAGAAATAGAAATTTTTGGTTTTACAGTAGAAGTTATATATATATTCATTCTTTCTTAAAAACAATTTTAGGGGCTAGATGTGGTGGCTCACACTTGTAACCCAGCTCTTTGGGAGGGTGTGATGGAGGATCTTTAGAGGCAAGGAGTTTAAGATCAGCCCAAGCAACATAGTGACACCCATGAATCTATAAAAAAATAGAAAAATTAGTTGGGCGTGGTGGGTACATACCTGTAGTCTGAGCTACTGGGGAAGCTGAAGCAGGAGGATGGTCTGAGCCCAGGAGTTTGAGGTTGCAGTGAGTTATGATACTGCCACTGCACTCTAGCCTAGGCAACAGAGTAAGACCCTATAATAAAAATTATAATGTTATATGTCTTTGATGACAACACTTAAAAGATAAAAATTAGTAATCACAGGCTGCTGCAGCCTCAGGAAGATGCTGCATGTGGGACACCCTACTTGGAGTTCACCGAAGTAACAAACCTGGGAGATCCTTGGGGTGGACCACATAGAGGCAAGGACATGTGGGTTCCAGTGGTGGGGCTGATGCTGTCAGCCTTGGGGGGCACTGGTTGCTTTTGCATTTTGGGGTCCAGACTGTGGCAATGCGAAAGTACTTGCTGTTGGGGAACCGTCGTGGCTTGTCTGAGTCCTGTCCACAGGAGTTGCCTTATCCGGATTTCAGCGAATCACCTTCTGTGGTGTCTAAGTTCTGAGGAGAGCCCAAGTGCTATGTAAGCAGTCGGAAATTGGCCGAGACCGTGGCCCATTATCCTGCAGGGGAAACAAAGAACTCACTAACTATTATTAGAGTGCAATCCAGGTCCTGGAATCCTGACTCGGATATTGCTTGAAACTGGTGCCACAGTGGTTGCCCTTGAAAGCGACAGAACATTTATTCCACATTTGGAGACCTTAGGAAAAAATCTGGATGGACAGCTAGAAGTCATTCACTGTGACTTCTTTAAAATGAATCCTAGAAATAGTACACAAGTCAAACCACCCATTCTGCTTTCACATATACTTTTTCAGAATTTGGGAATAAAAGCATGTCCTTGGTCAGCAGGTGTACCTTTAAAAGTAATTGGAATTTTCCCAATTAGAAGTGAAAGAAAGGTACTTTGGAAACTTTTATATGACCTATATTCCTGTACTTGTATATATAAATATGGATGAATAGAACTAAATATGTTTATTGGTGAAAAAATACCAGAGACTAGTGGCTACTCCCAGCAACTCAAACTTGTATCAAGCATGGAGGTGCTCTGGCAAGTAGCTTGTGAGATTAAGCTTTTGCACACAGAGCCTTGGTCATCATTCAATATAAATAACTGAAATGGTGCCTGCAAAAGCCAAAGCATAAGGAATCATTAGATCTAGCACAACAAAACCTGTACTTTATTCAAATGACTCCTTGTAAGAATTTATTTACAGAAAACTTAACGGCTATTAACTATGATGTATTTTTTCACATGTTAAAGCACTGTTTTGGGAAGCACAGTGCCAGACTAATAGACCACTTACAATCTTTGACTCCAGTTGATGTAAGGCATATATTGAAAAAATATGTAGAAATGAAAAAGTGAAAGTAATATATATCCTGAAGACTTTAAATGCATTTCTGAAGCTATAGACTCATGCTCCAAAGATCATGCTTATAAATGGTTATGTGATGACAGCATGGAAAGCACAAAGTATGTGGAGAACTAGACTGTCAGGGCAGTAGCTGGAACAGTTTATTTATTTGGAATGATGATACAAATGAAAAAGAACTAAATTGTGAAAAGCTCACATCCTTTCAGAAGATAATTTTTCTTTTATACACACTAAAATCTTCCAAAGATTACTTCTTTGGAAGTTGATACTGGCATATTGGATGAAATAATGGCTGGCTGCTGTTTTATTCACAAATGAATAAAATGAAAACTTTTGTTTATTGTAGACTTGATCAAATTGAATTAGTTTTGTTTCAAATTCCTATCTACTTTAAACATACTGGTTTTTGTAGGGTATTAACCAGTTGAAATTTAGTTTACTCTTTAAAATCTTTTTTGGTCAAATATCTTACAATGTATTAAATACTTAACTTCCATCATTGCTGGTTTAATATTCTGTTACTGTGGGGCAAAGGAGTCTGTACGTTATTAAGCTTAGAAGGTAAACAAAGGTGGTTTGCTTTACTTTTCAGTTTGTTGAAATGTATTAGCAAATACTGTACAATGAAATTATTTAAATTTTAATATGATTTAAACTTTTTTCAAAATTAAAATATTTTAAGTAGTAAAAAATTTAGTAATCATTGCTAGGATTAAGAAAAGAATATAAAGTGGGGATTGAAGAATAAGACACTAGATTTAGAAAGGTTTTATAATGTATTGGAAAAATAAAAAGTTAATTTTATACAAACTAATTCTGCTCATGAAGTACTGCACAGATCTCTAGAAAGCTTACTGATATAATTTTAAATATTCTGCTCCAGAACATGTTTGAGAAAAATACAAAGTTAGTTACACAGTAGGGAACAACTATTTTAATTTTTTTCCTTTTATGTTTCAGAATAATAGTTTTTTTTTAAAAGTGAGAGTACATTTTGAATTTTACTTGAGACATCTAATTAGGTTTATAAAGCTTGCAGAATTACATAATTATATAATACATAAGACTTTGCCATAGATGTTAATAGGTCACATATTAAACATGAAATATCAGGATGGCTTAGCAACTGTAGAGAACTACTTGCTGCTTATTGGTAGAGAGAAACAGTTTTTAAATCATTCTGTTTTGTGGTCACTTTGCTTTATTACCTACCTAGTCTTTGGTGATACCTTTAGTCATAACTGTTACTAATCTAACAGTCCAAGCCTAATGGAAAGAATTTTTTTTTTTTACAACGTTACTGTATGTGGTAAGGACAAAGAAAAGCTGATAACTAGCAAATACACTGTTGGCTTTTAATATTCTATTTCTTTAAAACCTATTCGTACTTAATAGAATTCCATTGTCCTCTTTCCTATATAATGCATTAATATTTCAGGGCCCATTTTAAATGTTTATACACCTTCTCATGACATTACTGTTATGTATTATTATGTGTTAGGATCTCACTGATTTTTCGCTCTAGTCCTCTTCCATTTATGAAGTTAAAGAAACTTATTGTCTGAAAAAATATTGTAAGTTTTAATATATGTAGATTTGTTTTTTAAGCTCTATTAAGTGTAGCTAACAAATAAAAAATATGTTTATAGTGTACAACATGATGTTTTGGTGTGTGTATACATTGTGAAATGATTAAATCATGCTAATATATATTTAGATCACTAAATATGAAATGTTCAATATCAAATCAAAAGTTTAGTTGATTATATGTCAAACAAGAAGCAGTGAAGTTAATCAAAGTATGCGCCTAAACTATCAACATAGTTTTGCCACCTTAATGGTAGCTTTTTTATGCCAGGAGCAAAGAAGCCTGGATAGATTGTGGCAATGAAATTGTAAAAGAAATGAATTTCAAAAAGACAGCTTGTTGAGAATTGAACATTTTTCCTTGCAAGAAGTGGTTCAAAGCCTGGAAGAAGTGGTAGTCAGTTGGTGCAAGATCTGGTGAATACAGTAGATGACAGAGAATTTCCAAGTTCAGCTTCTGTAGTTTGAGTAGCGTTGTTTGTGTGACATGGTGGAGCATTGTCTTGTGAGAGGATTGTTCTGTCTCTGAACAATCTTGACTGCTTAATCTCAAGCATCCTCATCATTTTGTCCAGTTGGTTGTAGTAAACATTCACTGTAATCAATTGCTGATGTTTCCTGAAGAGGGACCAACAGACAGACACCATTAGCTTTTTTAGATGAATATGAATATTCAGTTTTGGACTGTGTTTTGATACTTCATCTTTATTCCAACCATTGTGCCTAATGCTTGAGATTGTCAAAAAAGAATCCATTTTTTGTGACACTTAACAATATAGTGTGGAAATGGTTGGCCTTTATGTTGTGGTAGGAAAGAAAGGCAAGCTTAGTACTTAAGGAAATAGGACTTTTCATACTTAATAACCTTACTGTTATTAAGATACATACTTATCTTTTTTTGTGATGAGAACATTTAAGATTCATTTTTCTCAAATCTACTCATTGTTATTAACTGTAGTTACCATGCTGTATGTTAGATCTCTAGATCCTTTCTTTTTTTTTTTTTTTTTTTTTGAGACAGAGTCTCACTATGTCACCCTTGGTAGAGTGCCATGGCATTACAGCTCACAGCAACCTTAAACTCTTGGGCTCAAGTGATTCTCTTGCCTTAGCCTCCCAAGTAGCTGGTACTATAGGCACCCGCCACAACGCTGGGCAACTTTTGTTGAAGTTGTTTAGCTGGCCTGGGCCAGGTTCAAACCTGTCACCCTGCTGTAACCACTGTGCTACAGGCACCCCACCCTCTTGATCCTTTCTAAGTGAAACTTTGTAACCTTTGACCAACATCTCCCCAGCCCCTGGCAACCCTTGTTCTGCTCTCTGCTTCTATAAATTTGATGTTTTTAGATTCCACATATAAATGGGATCATTGCAGTATTTGCCTTTCTATGCCTGCCTTATTTCACTTAGCATAATATCCTCCAGGAACTGGCTTGATTTGCTAATTTAAAACTATGTGAATGCCATTTGAATTTTTCAGTTCTTAGAATCTTATGATACAATTAATATTGGTAGACATTAACCTATATAAAAAAAAACTTCTTTGGGGGTGGCCTTAATTTTTTAAAATAATTATATTTAAAGAATTAAAAAAAAAAAAAACAACTTTATCTCAAACAATTTTAGATTTACAGAAAAGTTGCAAAGATAGTACAAAGAATACCGGATAGTGCAGTTTATTTTTCTTAATGTTGTCATCTTACATTACCATTGTACATTTGTCATTACTACTATATTATCATTGACTAAATGTATTAGGAACTGTTCTGTTCCAGGATTCAATCCAGGATACCAAATTACATTCAGTTGTCATTTTACCTTAATCTCCTATAGTCTGTAATAGTTTCTCAGTCTTTCTTGATTTTCACAATTTAGTTAATTTTGAGGAGTACCAGTCAGGTACTTTGTAGAATACCTTTCAAATTCAGTTTCATCTATTGTTTTTCTCATGAATATACTGGGTTTATGAGTTTTGGAAAGAATACCACTTAGGCAAAGTGATGTTTTCATCACATCATATCGGGTGGTGTGTGATATTCACATGACATCTTGGCTGATATTTATGTTGTTCAGGGCAATGTTTGCCAGGTTTCTCCACTATACGGTTACTATTTTCCTCCTTTTGTATTCTCTGTTTTGGAAGTGAATTTCTATGTCCAGTCCTCCCTCAGTCAGGAGGCAAGGACTAAGCTCTACCTACCTCCTGGAGGGAAGAATATCTACATCTATTATTGGAAATTCTTCTATAAGAAAGATATGTCTCTTATTCTGTTATTTATTTATTTAATCATTTATTTATATTAGTATGGTCTTAGGTATATTTATTTTATTTTTTGGCTTATAATTCAATACTACATTAAGGGTCAGGTACATTGGTTCACATATGTAATTCCAACACTCTGGGAAGTGACAGTGGAAGGATTGCTTGAGCTTAGAAGTTCAAGACCATCCTGAGCAAGAGTGAGACCCTGTGTCTACTAAAATATAGAAAAAATTAGCTGGGCTTGGTGGCATGTGCCTTTATTCCAAGCTACTCTGGAGGCTGAGGCAGGAGGATTGTGTGCACCCAGTGGTTTGAGTTTGCAGTGAGTAATGATGATGCCACTGCAGTCTAGCAGGGGTAACAAAGTGAAACTCTGTCTCAAAAAAACAAAAACAAAAACAAACCAACAAACCTATGTTGTTTTGTTAGTCAGATTATTCAAGCTTTGGCCATTGGGTGTTTCAGATTGGGCTCATTATTTTAACAGTGTAATGTGGCCCTGACCAAAATGTTTGAAAACAGTCGGTCTAGGCAATGATCACAGGATTAAGTAGCAGAGGCAGAGGGGAAGACTATTGGTGGACAAGAGCTCTAGGAATTAAGAATTTAGAATGTAAGAAAAAAATTGCCAAGAATTTAAGCAGGAGTAGTTTGAAGAAGTGACAGTAAACCAGGAACTCAGATAATTTAGAATTGAAGGGATGGAGCAGGGCAAACACGTGGATTGATTAATAAGTGACAATGACAGAGTTTCTAAGCAGCATAGGGTGGGTGACTCTAGGGGAGAGTGGGAGAATGATTTGGAGTGGTAATAAAGAGGAAGGAAGAAACCTACTTTACCATTAGGTCCAATGGTTTCTTGCAGAGCTATATGAGAAAAGCAATCAGTCTTTGAGAAGGTTGCATGCAGAAAAAACAGTGTTTTCTGAAAAGAAGAAAGTGACATTTGAAGAACTGTTGAAGATATAGAGGATTTTGCTGGTAGTAGAGTGTCAATTCCAGAGGGCACAGTGAAAGTATTTCTTCCTTCCAGAATTAGAATGGGATGGAAAAGGGAGCAAAACAGAGGACGTGCAGAGTTATGAAGATGAGCATGTGGGAGATGAGTGTAACTCCAGCATCTATAGCTTCTTGTGGTGTCTGACATAAACCAGGATGAAGGAAATAATGACTTTTGTCCTGGAGGACCTACAGCAGACAGTGGTGGTGAGTCTGTGAAAGTTACAGGGTATGTAGGGGGGCATTTCTCAGACTCTTGAGTTCTGCAGAAGGAGACAAAGAAGTATGGGGAGGGAGGACTTTACTCCAGGCAGGTGAGTTCATGTGAGCTCAGCTGTACAACCAAGGTTCCCATTTGATCTATACCAAGTGGAATGTAAGAGCCTGGGGCTGACTGGTATTATAAAAGTATAGCATAGAAATGGAAAAGTGCACAAATCACGAGCAGTTAGTCTGGTGAATTTTTACCAAATGTACACCCCTGTGTAACCAGAACCTAGATCAAAAGCAGAATATCTGTGAGGGTGTATAACACAACCCCTGGGTGAGGGGCTCTTCTACACATGGAACTTTACTCTGGTAGTGAGAACAATGTAACCTAAATATTGTACCCTCATATTAATTTGAATAAAGTTTAAAAAAAATAAAAAAGGAAGAAGCAGAATATCACCAGAACCCAAAAGATGACCTCCTCAAAGGCAACCAGTGTCCCAACTTCTAACACAATTGATTAGTTTTTCCTGTTCTTGAGGTTTATATAAATATAATATATAGTAAGTACTCTTGTCTGCTTTCTTTTACCCGACATTGTGACACGGATATAGATTGTTTATTCAAAGTTATATTTTGTTGTGTAGAATCCCAGGTATGGTACAGTATACAGTCATTCATTCTAACTGCTCAGCATTTGGTTTGTTTCTAGTTTTTGGCTATTTAAAACAACTGCTTCTCTGAACATTCCTGAGCATATCTTTCAGAAAATACCTGTCTACATTCTGTTGAGTATGTTTTTATGGGAGGAATTGCTGGATGCATAGAATATGTATATATTCAAGGGTAGAGGATATTGCCAGAGAGTTTTTCAAGATATTGTACCAATTTGCATCCATACTAGCAGTGTCTGAATATTGATTGTTCTGTTTCTTTTTCAACACTAGGTAAGATCTGTCTTTCATTTTAGCCATATGTACATGTGTGTGTGGTGTATTTCATTGTGAGTTTTAACTGTCATTGCCTGATGACTAACAAAGTTGAGCACTTTTCATGTATTTTCATTTGGATAAGTGATGATCTGGTTTTTCTCAGTAATTTATAAGAGTTCTTTATATGTTCTGGATATGACTTTTGTAACATATGTGACTTGCAAATACCTTCTTTTACTCTATGGATTTGCCATTTAATTCTCCAAGTGGTATTTTTTGGTGAATGACAGTTCTCTTATTTTTAATGAAGTCCAATTTTTCTTTTCACCCTGTATGATTTGGTGCTTTTGTACTTCTTGTTTTAGAAACACTTACCTACCCCAGGTTATGAAAGTACTTTCTTATATTTTCTTCCAAAAGCTTCATGTATTACTGTTTGCAATTAGATCTATGATCCACCTGGAACTGGTTTTTTGCATACTGTATAAGCTAGGAGGTCATGGCTTTTTTTTTTTTTTCCTCCTTATGTAGCTATACAGTTGACTTAGTTCCATTTATTATAAAGACTATCCTGTCTGCACTGAATTGCAGTATCACTTTTGTCATAAATTAGGTAACCATGTATGTGTAGGACTGTGTAGGACTGTGACCACTCTATTCTGTTCCCTTGGCTTGTTTTTCTACCCTTATTACAGTACTACACTGGCTTAATCACTGTAGTTTTTGGTAAATTTTATAGTAAGCCTTGACATCTAAAAGTCCAATTCCTGCAACTCTGTTGTTCTTCAAGATTACCCTTGACTATTCTTGGTCCTTTGTATATTGCTCTTGGCTCCTTTTACTTTTTAAAAAATTAATCTTAATTTTAACTAGGGAATTATTTTGAATTTTTGTAAGCATTGACTTCCCCAATTTTATATAACTTGATGTAATGTGGCTCTATTTGTGACAACTTTCTGTCTTAATTTATTAGGTAAACACTGGAATGTATATAAATGAAAACTGTGTGCATTTATATTTACTTTGTTCCACAAATATGCGTAATGCGATAAAACTAAGTAGATACAGGCAGAAAGAAAATAAAGTAAGAACATAAAGCAGCAAGTAAGATTTAACTAGGCTTGCATTTTTTGTGGATGGAGTTAGGGCAGAAAGCGTGGCTTTCACTTTTATTAGATTCAAAGCAAAGAGAATCAATTTTGAATCTCAGTGTACCCATATAAAAACAAATTACTCTAAAGGAAAGTTTTTCCTGGTACTGAAAACTGAACATATGAATTTTCTCCTCTGTTAGATTTTAAGGGGGATGCATGTGATCTATCTTTCTTTCTTTTTTTTTGCAGTTTTTGGCCAGGGCTGAGTTTGAACCCTCCACCTCCGGCATATGGAGCCAGCGCCTTACTCCTTTGAGCCACAGGCACCGCCCCGATCTATCTATGCTTTCCATAATGTTTTGGACATAATTCTAAAGCCAGTTTATCCAAAACAGATGGTTCTGTAAAATCAGTAACAAATGCAAATATGTGGTTGTTCTGATAATCTGATTTGATCTGGGGATAAAGTGGGCAATTTTTTATTCTAAAAAATAAGATAATTTCTACTACATGGTTATGCGGAAGAAAATTAAGAAGCCTAATGCAGGTTTATGCCTGAATTAGGTTAGAAAATTTAGGTAGAACTAAAGTTTTTCCTCAGGAAACAGTTTCTAACCCTAATCCTATTATATGGACCGGTGAAGATAAATACAATGTACTTTGACAAAAATTTTGTTTGAGATAAAATTGTTTTGCCTATCTGTTAGCTTATTTTTCTTATTTATACTTAAGTAAATCCTAGTCTTCTAAATAACTATTGCTAAATGCGGTCTTTAGCTTGAATATTGTCACTTTTACTTTTTAAAAAATGAATATTAAACTCTCATAAAACCAAATAAATTGCCTTGATAATTACTATTGTAAAGAACTAAAATATAAGTAAATATAACTAAAATGAAATTTAAATTACATTCAATGCTTTCTATAAAGTTAATTTGGGATGCTTGTCCTTTTATATTTTTGAAATGTTTTGAATGTTTATAAGTTTTGAAATGTTTTCTGTAATTTTCTTAAGATAAATTATCTTTTTGAAATTATTTAATTGAAACTAGGGAAAAATATCCAGTATGTTTTGCAGCTGGCATTCCTAAAAACTGAATGAAAATTGTAGAGCCAATTTCATGCTATGGTATTTATACATTTATCAGAATTCTTGCATTTTAAAGCTTGTTTGTGCAAGTTGGTTTTGAAGTCAATCTAGTAATTTATATTTGAAACAACTTTAATTTTACAAATGCAGAGTAACTTTGTAGGATTAGATCTATCCATAGTAATCTGACTGTAAAGAAATTGTATTAAATTTCTAAAACATTTTTCTATGTCAATTTTCAGGTTGAAGGTTTAGAACTGATGTGGAATGATGTTCACTTCAGAGAAAGGGGTTGTGGAGGAATGGTTGTCAGAGTTTAAGGTAATATTTACTGTTCTTTCTAAAGACGTTTTATCTGGAGTTTAAATGTCAATGACTTTTTTAATTATATATATATATTTTTTCTCATTGTTGTTAAACCATGTATTATATTTTTTATATGACTGAAAAGCTAACTATACAGTGGAAGACACATGTTCTGACAAATCTTAGTAGGAAGTTATTAACACATAGTAATTTTTTCTAGGCAATTAATTCTTTTTTTCTTCCAAGTTGTCTGAAGACTTTATTCAGTCTTCAATAAAAGTATTGTTTATTTACTTTTTCCCTTTCATGGCAATGCTACAAAGAATGGTTAAAATCTCTGAATGTTGATGTGACTCCCTAACAACCATCAATGACTTACTGTCAGGATGTTTATTTCAATTTGGGGGACAATGAAACTGGCTTGATCAAAAATGAGAGAATGGAAGAATACTTGCCCAACTTTATGCTAGTGGATCTTTCTAACTAACCCAGTGGCTGTATAATTGGCATATAATCTTTGATTAGTTGATGAAGCAAACAAAACTTACGTTTTTTTGTCTCATGAACTCTTCTCTAAGATAGCTAAAATTGTGTTCCTTAAACCAACAAATTAATTTTTTTGGTCCTTATGTGACACATGATTATGTGTGCTTCATGCTCATGAACCACAGGAGTAAAGAGTTTAGGCTACAGTTTTTGCTTTGATTTGTTCAGCCCATTCAGCCCAAGACCTTCAGGGACAAAGTTATAGTCTGACAAAGTCAGGCTTATTGGCTACTTGCAGTGATGGAGCTTGCACAACAGATACCATGGGACCATCTCACTGAACAAATAAAAAGATAAAGTTATTATAGTGATTTGGAGGAAGGGTAGAGTTTAGGTGACATTTACATGAAATATTATTTTGAAGGGCTCAAAACAAAGCTGGCCTGTGTATAACGGGGTCAATATCTGGTCTGGACTTCAAAGTGGTCCTAGAATCCTGTTGTGTTGGAAACTACAAAGTTAACATGGAATGCTGTGTTCATAAACCTCTTATGGCTTGGCGCCTAGCCTAGGGCACCAGCCACATATACTATAGTTGGCAGATTCGAACCCAGCCCAGGCGTGCCAAACAACACCGACAAGTACAACCAAAAAATAGTTGGGCTATATGGTGAGCGCCTGTAATCCCAGCTACTTGGGAAGCTGAGGCAAAAGATGTGCTGGTTTCATATACAATCTGAAATATTCTCATCAAACGGTTCAACGTAGCCTTCATGGCATTTTCTTATTGTATGTAGACATTTGTATTCTGCCTTTAGTAAGTTTCGCCTGTACCCATTCTAAGATGCACCATAGGTGTGGCCCCACCCGTTACTCTCCCTCCACCCTTACCTCCCTTCTCCCTTCCACTTCCTTGGCCCTTTTCTCATAGTCTTGTGCTATAGTTGGGTTATAGCCTTTATGTGAAAGCTATAATTTAGCTTCATAGTAGACTGAGTACATTGGATACATTTTCTTCCATTCCTGAGATACTTTGCTAAGAAGAATATGTTCCAGCTCCATCCATGTAAACATGAAAGAGGTAAAGTCTCCATCTTTCTTTAAGGCTGCATAGTATTCCATGGTATACATGTACCACA
>CAUYPK010064362.1:0-14305 GCA_963574355.1 Loris lydekkerianus
TCAGGGCTCAAGGTAGTATGAGCTAAAGTTTCCCAGTCAGCAGGAATAAAAATATGATTTGTACAACATGAATTTAAAATGCTAATTACAAAAGAAGAAGTAGGTCCATAAGCATAAATGGCATCTTTCATTGTTCTTAAAAATTTTACTTCTATAGGAGCATATTGAGCTGCTCCTGATTGACCATTCTCTCGAATTTCCCTGAAAACAGGATATGCTTGTATAACAGGCTCTTTATTATTACCCAATTCTGAAATTTGAACTGAGTTCTCATTAGATATAGCCAATTTGGAAATATCTAAAGGAAAGTGATACCGTGCAGTGAAGCGAGTATCTGGGGGATTAGGCCACACAGGATAGATTCCTGGTGGAGCATTATGATGTAAGGGTCCTTCCCTCCAGACTATAGCACCTGCTGGTGCAGAAGGAGTTAGAGGCTTGTAAGGTGGAAGCACATCTTTACAAGAACCTGCTTTAGAGCTTGCTCTAGAGGAGAGTATTTCAGCTCCCTTCTCTCCTAAGAAGGCAATTCTTTGATTCATTGTTTGAAAATTTTCAGCCATAACCTTTTTAAGATGTTCAAACTCAGACTCTTTTTGAGCTGATTCATCAGACATTTCCACTAATTCTGGACATCTCTCAGTGTCACTTTCTAGACTAATTAAGTCACCCACATATTTCTTTTGAGGCTTATTCAATTGAGGCTCAGAATGGGAATCTGGCATATCACATGCATGTTATGAGTCTCTGAGAATTTCCACAGCCTGCTCTGGCTTTTCTAACTGATCCAGCTCGGGCAAAGCAGGTGGGGGTGGCAACTCATTTGTGCCAATATCCTCAGTCTCAGAATTTTGCTCAGACTATGTCTGAAATAGTTCCAACACTATTTGAACTAGTTGATAGGTTGCCCATATTTCCCTACTTATAAAATGGCCTTTTTGGTGGGCATGACAAAGAGCCCGACCCACTTTCTTCCAGACTTTCAAATTTAGCTGGACTTTCCAGTCAGGCGTGAACCAGTGGCAATGCTTAACAACCACACAGAAAAGTTCCCTCAGGTTACTTCTTTTTACCAGAATTTTAGTGGTAGAAATCAGAGTTTTTAAAATGGCAATATACTGGTCCTCCAAAGAGGAAGAGAGCTGAAGACTCATATTATTTCCTCCCATGTTTCTTGTTATGCTAGAGACATCCCACGTACTCTGCATGGCAATTGCACCATCCCAGTTACAGGGCTTTCAACTGACCTCAAATGGCTTCAGTGAAGATCTCTCCAAGGCATCCTGGTGGAGGTGGCCATCCTCCAGCCCGGAGTCCAGAAAGGCTTTCTGCTCCTTCGCAATCCCCCGATCATGCTGACTATGCCAATATGTTGCATGACCAGAGACGCAAATGAACAACAGCTTTGCTGTGGGTGTAAACTCACTCCTGTAATTATTAAGTCAAGAAACAGACTACATAAGATGAGATGACGTGTAGCAAAGATCTTTATTTAGGGGTTTGAACTTATATCTTTCTAGTCACATAAACAATCTATTATCTATTAGTTGTACCATTACCTCAATTTACCTATCTGAAATCCACTAAAAAGGAAATATCCTTTTACCACATCAACATAATCACTTTTGCAGTAAACATCTTCTTCTAAGCACTGGCTAATTTCTGTTGGACCCTGCCATGTGCCTGAGGCCTAGTGCAACTTCCCGAGCCTAACTAGAAGTAAATCCATCGAGCTTAGCAATGACTCAGCAAGGCCCGGCCTGAAACTGCCTCTACCTAGATACAGCCAACATGGTACCATGCCATTGGCCCAACCCTGTTACCACCCATCAAACCACCTCATCCCCCACCTCCTTTCTCCGCCCCTTCTCTACGCTCTATATAAGTGGTTGCTTGACGTAATAAAGTTGAGTTCTTGCTTCAACAGACTCCCAGCTCCGTGTGTTCCTGTTCGGGCCGTGACGCTCACCATCCCGCTCAGCCCTGGGGATAGAGTCAGGCTGGCCCTGCTCTCCCCTCTTCTGGACCTGCCGGATAGCCCGGCAAATTTCTGGACAGGTGTGTAAACAAAATCATAAAGAAGAAAGTAGCCACAGGGGAACAGAGTTAATGGAAAAATATCTTCAAGCATTCACTCAGTTTACTCAGTATGAAGTAATGACTGTGTCTTCTCCTCAAGGCAGAGCACCTATAGACCTCTGACAATATGTCGGGTTTTTTTGTTTGTTTGTTTGTTTTTTTAATATTTATTTATTTATTTTTTATTGTGGAGAAGGGGCAGGGAAAGAAGGCGGAGAAAGAGGTGTGTGACAGGGTCAGGCCAGTGGCATGGTACCACATTGGTTGTATCTAGGTACAGGCAGTTTCAGGCCGGGCCTTGCTGAGTCGTTGCTACGCGGAAGTAGCTCGATGGATCTACTTCTAGTCAGGCTCGGGAGGTTGCACTAGGCCTCAGGCACATGGCAGGGCCCAACAATTCCCTCATTTGTTTTTTGTATGGCGGAAAAACATAGCCCCTGTCTTAGGTTGCAGTTTCAGTCTTACCCGTCATGGGGACACAAACATCAATGGTTTGGTCCCTGTCTTAGGTTGACTGAATGCAGAGTGATCTTACCCGTCTTTGGGTACTATGAATGTAATCCACCATGCAGCCGTCTCACTTTTGTATCTTTACCCCTAACCACACCCTTGCTCCTTCTGCATTCAACTGCCACTATAGAGTTTTATTTGGATATTTATAGACATCTGCATTTAGATACTGCTACTGAATTTCTGGTATTCTCCTGAACACATGAAAGACGACATTTCTTAATCCCTGGCATCTGGGCAAGCCCTTGTGAGCCCTTATCACCAATGATCTGAGAGAAGAGATGTGTGTGCCTTTTAACCTAACCACAGAAGAAGGGATGTAAGGTCACCATGTGTTCTTTCTTCCTGCTGTAAAAATCAAGAAGAACTTGTCAAGATGCAGTGGCTATTTTAAGGTGATGTCAGCTGTGGCCTTTGTAAGGCAAACTCTATATTGATTGGATAATTCCCATGAGAGAAATTTACTAGTGTCTAAACAACTGTTAAGATTTGGGAGTAATCACTACAACATACCTTAGAACACTGCTGTTAATATAACACCTAAAAATCAACATGTCTAAAACACATCTAATTTTCTTCTTAGAACTATTTATTCTTCAAACTATCCAAAATCATAAATGACATTATTCTTACCCAGTTGAACAGATCAAACAGATGTAAGAGTCCTTCCTCACACCCAAATCACCCAAATTCAATCTATCAGAGAACCCTATTAATTCTTACTTCAAAATATTTCTAGAATCCCACTAGTTTCATCACAGCCACACTCATCTAAGCCATAATCACTCATGCTTGTAGCATTGCAAAAACTTCCAATTTCATCCCTAGTATTTTCCATAAAACATTTTCCAATAAAAATATAAGCTGCTCTGACGTAAAATCTACCCTTGTTTCCTCTTTCATCTAAAGACAATGCAATTTTTCTCTCAGCCTATAAAGCTTCTCTTCCTACCATGATTATATAGTTTCTGCTCTTATTCAAAGAACATAAAGTTTGTTTCTGACTTGCACTTTTGAAGGTGCTGTTCCCACTCTTCTCCAAGGTCTTTGCTGGTGCGCATCCTCAATACTCTTCTCAAATGCCATATTTTACAAAAGCAAACTAATATTATTATTCCCTTTTGTCTTCTCTCACAGCTTACATCACTCCATACATACACGTGTGTAAGCATATGTTTGCCTGTGTGTATGTGGGGTGGATGTAAGGATACGCACTTGTTTGTTGTCTATATCCAACTTTGAATCATAAACTCCATGAAACATTTTTTTCTTCATTGTTCAGATTATGTCCCTAGAACTGGAATAGTGCCTGGAATATAAGTGGATGCTTAGTAAAAATCTGCTAAGTGAAAAAAATAAATTCCTATTATCATTATTCTATACCCATTCCCAATAAGAGACAGTTGCAGATTCAGACAAACCTATAAAGTTATTACTTCCCCCATTTGGAACTATAAATAGCTGCTATTTAGTCCTAAGAATTTAAATTAGAATTTCAAAGTGCTGTGATTTCACAATTCGTTAAACAACAGTTTGTTTATTATTTCTGTCTTAACCACATAAAGTGTTCTAAAACAACTAGAGAGAAAATAGTGCAGCTAAGATATTGGCACTGTATTATTTATGCATATACTATATTACTAAAATAAAGTTATGTGCTTTTGAATCATGCTTACTTGTATTAAAATAGCTTTACAAAAACCCAATTGATTACCTGTGTAAAAAATTTCAGAAGAGTTGAAAGCTGAAATTAGAAGAATCTCACTGTTTCAAAATTATCTGATAAAAGATAAAATAATTATATATTACTGTTTTATATACTGTTTAAAACAGCATATATACTGTTTTAAAAACTTAAAAGATGACATGATTACGCTATCCTTACATCCTACCTTATCATATTCTGAAATTGCATACAATTTATACTAGTAGAAAACCACATTTTGTTGTTGCTGCTGATGCTGTTGTTTGATCTCTTATCAGCATTTGATACTGTTACTTGCTTACTAAAATATTCTCTCTATGGCTTTATATAATACCACATTCCTTCTAAATATTCTCATGATTTCTACTAAATTGCTTTCACTTCTTTTTCTTCTTCTTCTTCTTCTTTTTTTTTTTTTTTCTCAGTTTTTGGCCCTGGCTGGGTTTCAACCCACCATCTCCTTTAGCGTCTGACACACTATCTCCTTAGTGGCTGTACCCGTTTCCGTAAGCTCCAGGAATGAATTAGAGTTTGTGTTGCTCACACCCTCACTAGCAGTTGGTGCTGTCAGTATTCTAGAGTTTAGCCATTTTAGGATATGTAGTGATGGCTTTAAAAATAAATAAATAAATAAATAAATAAATAAATAAATAAATAAATAAATAAAATGACAAAATTTATGTCTACAAATATGATCCCTTGACATTATCTTCCTTAAAAGCACTATTTTCTTAGTGCTTGATTTTCCTTGAATTTATAAAATTATCTTCAAATTTTTTTTGTATCAATTATTTTCAAAAGTTTGAAACTATACTTAGTTTATAATAATTTTTTCATAACACTATAAAATAAATATGATTTTAAATATGATCTATCAAAATATTTTAAGAAAAAATAAATATTTAGAAAATCAAAAATTTGAATGCTTGTATGGATGCTTCCTTAATAGGAAATTATTTTGCAGACAAGAATTATAAATTAACAATGTTTTTCTATATTTTATTACATATAAGTACTCAGAGTATTAAATGTTTGATATTTAATAAGCCAGGATTTTTTAATGCTTTTTAGTATGTATATAATGCTTCAGATAAAATTATATGTCTGTATGATTTTTAAATCATAAGTAAAATGAACAGACAAGTGAGGATATTTTTTGCCTTGCTCAAAAAATATTAAATTTTATTTTTACAAACTTCACAAAATCAGACCTAAATAAATCATAAACTTAGTATACATTTTTTGTTATTTGAAACTTATTCTATGTATGGAATTTCCATTCATGTCAAATAGAATAATCAGGAGAATTTTCTTTTTAAGTTAAACTTCTACACTGAATAAGGTAAATGACCACATTTTTTCATTGAGAATCTCTTTAATTATCACAGATAATCTCCAAATTAGTTGAAAATGACACAAAAATAGCACAATCTTGAATCCTTTTATAAGTATGCACAACTCATTTGCCTTAGTATGAACTATTGTAGAGATCAGAAATTTAATATTATTATTGTAAGGGATTTAGTTTTGAAATTTCTCATATTCCAGTAAGTATGGTTCTTAAAGGCCAGGAGTCACAAGGAGTTTGTTAGAGACAAACTAAGAACAGAGAGAGAGCTTCTGAAAAGCCTTGCCCAATAACATTTCATTTTAAAGTTTTTGAATTCAGAAATTTAACTACATAATTGGCATTTTCTAAATAAATAATTTATGGGAATACTAGCTAGGCATCCCAGAATTAAAAACTAACAATATATGTAATTTATAGCTTTTCTCCTGGACATTTCCTTTTGACCCACATTTTGATGCATTATCTAAGAGATGTCTAACCCAAATCTCTATTCCATCACATTATAGCGTACTTTTTTTTTTTTTTTTTTTTTTTAAAATTTAAACGATATGTTGTGTTTTGGAATAGTGCTTTGTAAATACTTGTTTGCATATATGATTTATATTACAGGATAAATATATGTTCCTACATTTTATGTGTCCCAAAGGAAAATCCTATAAAAAATATGTGTGTGTGTTTAAGGTGATATATGCTAATGTCGTTGTAAGCAATCAAAGAGAACTCTGATTGCCCTGATTCAAAAAGAGAATCCTATATTTAGATCAGAATAGAGGAGAAAAGAAAGGAGGAATACAAGCATTCTTATAAAAACAAACAAACAAACAAAAGAACCCATGAGTCAGAGAAACTGTTGAGAAAGAACCCATGAGTCAGAGAAACTGTTGAGAATATTAAACAGAAGAGACCTTCTAAGTGATTGTTGAGTCTAAATTCTTTGTCCATTTGTTTCTCTAAGGAGACTGAAATTCAAAGAGCAAATGAAAAAATAGCTTCAGAATCATGCAGGTGCTTCTAAGGTATTTGAGACAAAAAGTGAGACAGAAAGTAAGAGAATGGCAGATGCTCAAAGAAAGGGATGATGGACAGTCCAGAAGAACATATCTGCCAAAAATAAGACAAAAGTCAAGATATTTATAATAATTTTTTTTTCATATGTCTATGTTTGAATTTATACCTTACCCAACTATAACTGATATAAAATAATTATATTGCAATAATGGCAGATATTTCTTCAGGTTCATTCACTGGAAGATTTTGGACTTGGGATCTTCTTCTTTAATATTTATTGTCTTATATATAAAATTAACCTTAGAGAGGTCCAAGATGGCAGACTAGAAGCAGCCCACAATCCCACTCTCAAGGAGAAGATCAAAGGTCGTGGGTAGAGTTCACCGGTAGATGGACTGTCTCAGAGCATTGTGAACCATCAGAGAAGTTTCAAGAAACACCCAAAAACTTGGGGGAAAGAGGCCTGGAGGTCCACTTGGCCAGATCAGATGGTACTTGGGACAAGCATTCACACATGGGGAAGGGTTAAGGGAAAGATCCCTGGATTTCCCTATTTTTCCAGTGGACATTGTAATCTGAACTCCAAGAGGACTCCACTATAACAATAGGCTTCCAAACTGATCATGGAGCTACTTGGGGACCAATGCAGTAGCATTGCACCACAGAGCAGGTGCTCACAGATATCTGTTGCTGTTATGTTGACACCTCAATAGTACCACTGCTGCCACCTGAGTAGCAATATAGAAGCTGCCACAGTAGACCTGGACAAAGGGATAGCACCAGTCACAGCAATTTCCTGGCAAGGTATTGTACATTTTCCTGTCTCTACAAGTACAGGTGCCCAGTCACTGTAGCCCAATAAGGTGCATCAATGCTGGTTGAGGTCCCACAATGTGTCCAGGAATGAACCAAAAACCCCAACCTGTCCTGACACCTAAGAAAGTCCTGTGCCTAACATAGGCATCTGCCAAAGTCCTGTGACCCACATAGCAACCAAAAAAGTTCCAGTGGCCCAACCTGTTGGCTGCAGGCTCAGCCACCAATGAAGGTTTTGTAACCAGCTATGTGCCAGCTGTGGTTCTGTGATATGTGCAGGAGCTCACCAAGGTCTCTTGAGAGTCCTAAGTTCTAGACTGTCCTGTTCCTTCCCAAGTTCCTATGCTATTCCCACAACATCTAAAGTAACCCTTCCAGGTCCCATGATGTGTTCAGGCAGCAACAAAAGACATGCAACATGCCCCTAAGGTCATGCCATCTGCCTCCATGGAGAGGCATTTGCCTAGCACTCAGCTTGAGATTTCAACAGTGGCCTAGGGATGAGCCCAGCAATCTGAAAAAGTATTTCCCCAATCCTGGCTTTGACTGTGACAACCACAGAGAACAGGACAATGTAGGAGAACAGCTGCATCACAGGCTCAATGCATCTGCCCCTCTCTCTCTGGGAAAGTCCTCTAGAGTAGAACACTGGAACCGGAGATCATTACCCCAAGCAAAGTTTCTCAGGAATGGAAAGCCAAACACCGTATGTTTGGGAGCTAAATGATGGAGATAGAAGAACGTGGGCACAAAGATATGTAAAGGTCAATGGAAACCAAGAATGGGGTCAGGAAGCATGGGTTAATATCTGACTTTTTGCATACAATGAGCACTCTTCTGGTGATGAGCACACCCAAAGCTACACACAACAAAAGTATTTGTATCTGCTTAATACTTCGAAATATAAAGAAAGTAAAAAATTAAAAAGAAAAGAATTGATTTAAGCTAAATAACAATAATCACAACAATAATAACAAAAATCATTAATAGGTAAATTGTGTGGGCGGTGCCCATAGCTCAGTGGATAGGGCACCGGCCACATACACTGAGGCTGGCAGGTTCGAACCCGGCCTGGGCCCACCAAACAACAATGACAACTGCAACAAAAAAAAATAGCCAGGTGTTGTGGCAGGCACCTGTAGTCCCAGCTACTTGGGAGGCTAAGGCAAGAGAATTTCTTAAGCCCAAGAGTTTGAGGTTGCTGTGAGCTGTGACACCACAGTACTCTATTCAGAATGACAGCTTGAGACTCTGTCTCAAAAAAAAAAAAAAAAAAAAAACACAATAGGTAAATTGTAATATTTCTTAAAATGCATGAAAATATTTGTACAACAAAATGTATAATTAAGCATATAACCCTTCTTATGTTGTACAGATTGGTGTGTTGATCAATATTTTAGGAGGTCAATATAGGCAAGACTGGAGCTGTTAGTTTGGTATTATGCAGTGTTTTTTGAGGCTTTCAGGCATAAAATCCTTTTATTTGGCATATTTGCATAAATTGCATGGCATAGTTATTCAATGTCATATTGTAATCTGAAGCTGATGAAAATAATTCACAGAAATCCAGGTACTTGCTTTTCTAATCATCCTTCACTTAATTTAGGGAAGATGACACTACATATTTTTTTCAACATAGAAACTGAACAAATGATTCCAAAATTAATGATTGTCCAAGTCTGAGAATTATGATGAACTATAGAGAAAATTGAGTCACCATGTATTTGTTCCCATTTTAAGCATGGTTAGCTTAATGATTACATGTAGCAGTACATACACTGTTCAGAATTTTGAAAAATACTCTCAGGGCATAGAAATGGATAAGGAAAATTATCCATAAACACATCACATTATGATGTAATTAGCATGAAATGAAATAGTGCTTAGAGAAAAGATGTTTTTAAATTATAAATAAGCTGCTGCTCGCCTAACTATGCACAAGCACACACATATGAAATATATTCATTTACATATTAATGCTTTGTATTTTATTGTGATGAATTCAATCTCTGTAGATATTTTCAAATATATGTTCACCTTGCAAAGGTTTCAATTCATGTATGAAATCTGTGAAAGTTTCTACATCTCATGAAGTCTTCTGTTTCTTCATCTGTAAATTCATTACTACATGCCTCTTGGGGTTCTAATGAGGACTAAAACTAACATTTAAAAAATTTGCTAACATAATATCTTGCATCGAGCAACAATTTAATAAATGCTTGAAAATGATATTTAGTTGTACATATAATTTTCTATCAAATGTTTCCACTCATTTTTTGACTTGTATGTTTGAACATTTAGGGTTTTTTAGCAATAATAAATAACTTACTTTTTTAACATAAATAAGGTGTTGACCATATTTTTTGCCATTAGGAAAATTTATATACTTATATACTATTTACTTTTAAAATAATTTAAACTAATATTCTTCTACAAAGAATAATGGAAAATTAAGTTATGAGCAAGTGAAAAATGCTTTCACACTGAGTGTGAATCTGAAATTTCAGATACATTATTCCACAATTTCTGTTATTTTTAAATATACCTCCTACTTTATGAAATACATCTTTACTTCTTTTTATATTATAATTTTTTATTTTAGAGGGATAGCCAAAAATTATAGCTAAAGTTGCAAATTTTTTTCTTATATAATAAAAAGAGCATAATCAATGGAAACTTTTTTTATTATTGTTGGGGATTTATTGAGGGTACAAGAAACCAGGTTACACTGATTGCATTTGTTAGGAAAGTCCCTCTTACATGTGCCTTGCCCCCAAAGTTGTATCACACACTGAGACCCCACCCCCTTCCCTCCTTCCCTCTCTCTACTCTTCCTTTGCCCCACCCCTCCCTCCTTCTTTCTCTCTCTACTCTCCTCTTCTCCCCATGTCATTAATTGTAATTAATTGTCCTCATATCAAAATTGAATTCATAGGATTCATGCTTCTCCATTCCTGTGATGCTTTACTAAGAATGTGTTCCACTTCCATCCAGGTTAATACAAAGGCTGTAAAGTGTCTCTCTCTCTCTCTACTCTCTATATACAGATATATAGAGATACAGATATACAGATATACAGAGAGTAGAGAGAAAGAGAGAGAGAGAGATTTATCTCTCTCTCTCTACTGTTTAATGGCTGAACAGTATTTCATGGTGTACATATACCACAGCTTGTTGATCCATTCCTGGGTTGGGGGGCAGTTAGGCTGTTTCCACAGTTTGGCAATTCTAAATTGAGCTGCGATAAAGTCTATTGTAAAGTGTCCTTATGATAAAAGGATTTTTTCTTTCTGGGTAGATGTCCAGTAATAGGATTGCAGGATCAAATGGGAGGTCTAGCTTGAGTTCTCTGAGCTCTGCCTTCCAAAATGGTTGTATTAGTTCGCACTCTCCCCAGCACTGTAAAAGTGTTCCATTCTCTCCACATCCATGCCAACATCTGCATTTTTCAGATTTTGTGATGCGGGCCATTCTCACAGGAGTTAGATGGTATTTTAGAGTGGTTTTGATTTCAATTTCTCTTATAGGAATGATAAATATTTTTTCATTTTCATGTTTGCTAGCCATATGTCTGTCTTCTTTAGAGAAGGTTCTATTCATCTCTCTTCCCCATTGATATATGGGATTACTGGTTTTTCTCATGTGGATTAATTTGAGTTCTCTATAGATCCTAGTTATCAAGCTTTTTTCTGTTTAAAAATATGCAAATATTCTTTCCCATTGTGAATATTGTCTATTTGCTTTGGTTGTTGTCTCCTTAGCTGTACAGAAGCTTTTCAGTTTAATTAAGTCCCATTTGTTTATTTTTGTTGTAGTTGCAATTGCCCTGGGGATCTTCTTCATAAAGTCTTTCCCCAGGCCAATGTGTTTCAGTGTTTTTCCTATGCTTTCTTGGAATATTTTTACTGTTTCATGCCTTAAATTTAAGTCCTTTATCCATCTTGAATCAATTTCTGTGCATAGAGAGAGGTGCAAGTTCAGTTTCAGTTTTTTTGCATGTGGATATCCAGTTGTCCCAGCACCAATAGGTAGTCTTTCCCCCAAGGTATGTTCTTATTTGGTTTATCAGAGATTAGGTGGTTGTGAGTTGTTAATTTTCATTCCTGGTATTCTATTCAATTCCAACTGCCTATGTCTCTATTTTTGTGCCAGTACCATGCTCCCTTGACCACTATGGCCTTGTAGTGCAGCCTAAAATCTGGTACGGTGATGCCCCCAACTTTTTTAATCACTAAAAACTTCCCTGCTATATATATATATTTTTTCTTGTGCCATACAAAATAAATTATTTTTCCCAAATCTTAAAAGTACAATGTTGGTATTTTAATAGAGATCACATAGAATTGGTAGATTAATTTGGGAAGTATAGACATTTTAACATTGTTGATTCTTTCCAGCCATGAACATGGTATGTTCTTCCATTTGTTAATATCTTCTGCTATTTCCTTTCTTACGGTTTAAAATTATAGAGGTCCTTCACCTCTTTCGTTTGGTATAGTCTAGGTATTTCATTTTCTTTGAAGCTATGGTGAAGGGAGTTGTGTTGTTAATTAGCCTCTCATCTTGACTATTCTTGATGTATACAAAGGCTACTGACTTGTGGACATCAATTTTATATCCTGAGACATTACTGTATTTTTTGATGACTTCCAGGAGTCTTGTTGTTGAGTCTTTGTGGTTCTCTAAGTATAAAATCATGTCGTCAGCAAAGAGGGAGAGTTTGACCTCCTCTACTCCTATTTGGATTCCCTTTATTTCCTTGTCTTGCCTAATTGTATTGGCTAGAACTTTCAGCACTATGTTGAAAAGTAATGGTGACAGAGGACAACCTCTGGTTCCAGTTCTAAGAGGAAAAGCTTTCAGTTGTACTCCATTCAGTAAAATATTAGCTGTGGGTTTGTGATAGATAGCTTTAATCAGTTTCAGAAAAGTGCCACCTATGCCTATACTCCTCAGTGTTCTAATTAGAAAACGATGCTGGATTTTATCGAATGCTTTTTCTGTATCTATTGAGAGGATCATATGTGCTTTATTTTTGCTTCTATTGATATAGTGAATAATGTTTATGGACTTGCATATGTTAAACCAGCCTTGTATCCCTGGGATAAAACCTACTTGATCAGGATGTATGATTTTTTTGATGATAAGCTGTAATCTATTGGCTAGGATTTTGTTGAGAATTTTTGCTTCTATATTCATTAGCAAAATTGGTCTGAAGTTGTCCTTTTTAGTTGGGATTATTCTGGTTTTGGTATTAGGGTGATGTTTGCTTTGTAGAAAGTGTTGGGGAAAATTCCTTTCTCCTCAATTTTTTGGTATAATTTCTGCAGTATGGGAATAAGCTCTTATTTGAAAGTTTGATAGAATTCAGGTGTGAAGCCATCAGACCAGGTCATTTTTTTTTTTTTTTTTGTTGGGAGATTTTTTATTGTTTCTTTGATCTCTGTGTTTGAATTTGGTCTGTTCAGGAGCTCTATTTCTTCCTGACTAAGTCTAGGGAGAGGGCGTGATTCCAAATATTGATCCATTTCCTTCACATTGTCAAATTTCTGGGGATAGAGTTTCTGGTAGTTTTCAGAGATAACCTATTATATCTCTGTGGCATCAGTTGTCACTTCCCCTTTATCATTTCTGATTGAGGTTATCAGAGATTTTACTATTTCTAGTTAGTTTGGCCAAAGGTTTATCTATTTTTATTTATTTATTTAAAAAAAAAAAAACTCCTTTCATTAATTTTCTGACTGAATCTTTTGTGTTCAATTTCATTAATCTCTGATTTAATTTTGGATATTTCTTTTCTTCTGCTGTGTTTAGGCTTAGATTGTTCTTCTTTTTCCAATTCCATAAGATGGCTTGAGTGTTTGTTGATGTGCTTTCTTTCTGTTTTTCAGATTTAGGCATCTAAAGGAAATAAATTTTCCTCTCAGGACTGTTTTTGCTCTAACCCACAGGTTTTGGTAGTTTCTGTCTTCATTGTTGTTATGCTAATGGAAGTTAATGATTTATTTTTTTATTTCTTCCTGCACCCAACTGTCATTCAGCATAAGGTTGTTTAATTTCAATGCCTTTGTGTGGGGTTGAATGTTTTAGTAGGATATGAGTTCCATCATTAATGCCTTGTGGTCTGAGAAAATACAAGGTAAAATTTCAATTCTTTTGATTCTGTTGAGGTTTGTTTTATGACCTAGGATATGACCAATTTTGGAGAATGTTCCATGGGGCAATGAGAAGAACGTATATTCTTTATCTTTGGGATGGAGTGTTCTCTATGCATCTAACAAGCACAGTTGTTCTAGGGTTTTATTTAAAATCCTTATATCTTTGATTAATTTCCACTTAGAGGATCTGTGCACCTCTGTGAGAGGAGTGTTAAAGTCTCCCATTATTATGGTGCTATAGGATATCATATTGCTCGGACTAAGTAAGGTCTGTTTCAAGAATCTCGGAGTATTTAAGTTGGCTACATAAATATTTAGAATTGAAATGTTTTCTTATTGTTGTATTTTTCCCTTGACCAATATGAAGTGACCACATTTGTCTTTCTGACTTTAGTTGCTTTAAAAGCTCTTGAGATAACTCAGATAGTTAAAGAGGCAGAAGAGAAGAGAAATGAAGCTGAACATTCATTGACAGAATTATGGGACTTTATGAATCATTCAAACATAAGAGTTATAGGTATCTCATAAGGAGAAGAAGAATGCCCCAGAGGAATGGAAGCCATACTAGAGAATATTATAAATGAAAATTTCCCAAATGTCGCCAAGGACTCTGACATACTTTCAGAGAGATATCAAACCCTAGGTCATCTCAACTCAAATAGAGCTTCTCCAAGACAC
>CAUYPK010064364.1:0-12173 GCA_963574355.1 Loris lydekkerianus
TCTTGAGATACTTTACTAAGAAGAATATGTTCCAGCTCCATCCATGTAAACATGAAAGAGGTAAAGTCTCCATCTTTCTTTAAGGCTGCATAATATTCCATGGTGTACATATACCACAGTTTATTAATCCATTCATGGGTCAATGGGCACTTGGGCTCACATTAAGATCTTTAATGATCTTCAGAGTTTTCAAGAGCTCAGCATTCTTTTTATGATTTTTTTTTTTTTTAAATGGAATGTCCTTTGTTCTATTGTACAGAATCTAGGTGTATTGTAGCCTCTGTGGAAATACTCTCAAATATGTTACACTGCCCCAGTAGTTTAATAAAGACTTTTTTCCCACTTTTTCTAGTGAATGAAGGTCGGACAGTTAAATTTGTGAACTCATCCTAGAAAAAGAGCTATAAACTTCATTGCTGAATATCACTAAGGTTACCAGATGGCCAAGGGGAGTACTTTGAAGGTGATCAGGTATGATATTCAGCAATGAGGTATGTAGCACTTTATCATTAACTTAATTGTCTAACCACATATGTCAAATTCTTATTTTTTTCCTATTGGTCAGCCTGTAAGATTGGCTGTGAATTATCCTCTTCCTAGAATCTGTTTGTTTTCATGTTTTTTGGCTAAAGAATTCTTTCATTCTGTCTAGCAAGTCTTCAGACTCCTTAATGAGATGGAAAATATAAAGAAATTATTCAAGTCCATCCACTTTCTTCTGCAATCCTGAAATCAGCCTACATAATTAGTGATCCATTTTGGATTTCTTGTTAGCTATAGTGCTGGGACTCATCCTGAGCAGGCATTAATTTATTATGTTTTCATTCATGCATTCAAATAGTCATTGAGTTTTTCTATGTGGTAGTCATCGTGTTAGATGGTAGCAAAAGAGACAGAAAAATTAATTTTGACCACTTTCAAGAGGGCTTACATTCAAACAATTATAGCAAAACATATAAAACATGCATAACATAGAATTCAACATTTTGAGGCAGTCATTTGCAGTCCTGAGAATTGAGAATGACTTCCCACACTAGATACTTGTGAAATCATTCTTAAAAGATGACTGGAAATATTTTTCTTAGTGGAGAAGGCAAGAGAGGAGTTAAAGATAGAGGGTAGGGATGTTTAAAAGCAACCTGGCCGATTTGTAACCTCTGGAGTTTTGCCTATGTTTGGAGCCAAAGAAAATGGCTTGAGATAAAATGGGAGACAAAAAAAAAAAAAAGGCTTTGCAAGATTGTTTATGTCAGGTCTTTGAGTTTCATTCAAAGGGGGTGATTTTGGAAAATTTCAGACTGGGGATTGATGAGATGCTTTTATAACAGAGAGTCTTGTTGGGTACAGGAAGACAAATCAGAGAATGACTGCACAGATGCCCATTGTGACAGCCTTGAATAAGGCTTCCAGGGTGATAAGAAAGGAAGAGACAGAAACAAGGGATATTTTACTGGGCGAATCAATACATTAGTGACTGCCTGGATGTTGCCATGAAGGAGAGGGAACAATGTGTGAAATGAAAACAATGTCCAGATTATGGCTTGGGTGTCTGAATATGTGAATGTAGCATCCTTCTTATAGGAGTGGATCTTTGTCCAATCATATTTCTTCAAATTTTTTAAATTCATTTTTTCATATTAAAACCATTTAAATATGGCATCTTTAGAAACATAGTACTTCTTTTATTTTGGCCAGGGCCGGGTTTGTCTAACCACATATGTCAAATTCTTATTTTTTTCCTATTGGTCAGCCTGTAAGATTGGCTGTGAATTATCCTCTTCCTAGAATCTGTTTTCATGTTTGTTTTCCCCCACCATCTCTGGTATATGGGGCCGGCACCCTACTCCTTGAGCCAGAGGCGCCACCCCAAAACACAGAACTTCTGAGGGAAGTTGATGAGTTGCTTACTCTCTTTGTGTTTAACTTTACTGATTTTATTTTAAAATTTCATATAACATAAAAACATGCATAATAGAATTTATCATTTTAACCATTTTCAAGTGTACTCATAGTTCGGTAGTGAACTAAGTACATTCATGTTGTTACGCAACCAATATTGCGAACTTTTTCTCATCTTGCAAAACTGAAGCTCTTTATCTATTAAACAATAATTCCTCCCTCCCTCACTTTCCCCAGCCCCTGGAAACCACCCCTTTACTTTCTATGAATGTGGCTTTTCTAGATCCCTCATACAAGTGGCATCATATAGTAGGTTTTCTGTGTGCATATGATTGGCTTATTTCAGTTACCATAATATCCTTAAGGGTCACCCATGTTGCAGCATGAGTTAGAATTTCTTTCTTTTTTTAAGGCTGAAAAATTGTGTATACATACCACATTTGTTTATCCATTCATCCCTTGACGAACACTTGGGTTGCTTCCACCTTTGGGTTATTGCAAATGATAATTCTGTGAACATGGGTGGACTCAGTTCACTTATTTTTGAAGTATAGATGATAGAAGCACCTGTCTCATGGGATTTTATGAGAATTAAATTAGTGAATAAGTATTTACATAATTTCTTGGATGAGACAATTATCTAATGAATTTTAATTATTTTATTATATCGGTGAGAAAGATAGAAATAAAGATTAGGAGCAGGGGTGAGCAAGAGGCCATTATGGTCCTGGTGCATGGAATGCTAAGTCCAATGAAGCTCTACCCAGGAAACAGGATTGAAACGGTCTCCTTAGGGGGTCCCCTGCTCTCTCTTCCCATTCATCTGTTCTGGTCTATCATACTTCTTCTGATCCAAACTAAAGTTTGATTTTTAAACTAAGAAGAGGATCACATTGCAAAGTATTTTGAGAGCTGAGGAAAGGTTATCTCAAATAAAATTTTAGTTGTTTTGATTTTCTGATTCAAGAACATTAGTGGTTGCAAGACCTGAAATAGACACATTTTAACAAAAAAGCAGCTTAAATAAATGGTAGTTGCTTTCTGGCAGATGGAGGAATTTAGTTCATAGCTAAATTTGAGCTTCATTTATTTTTATCAGATTACCAACTCTGCATATTGGATTAATGTGTAATTTTAAGCTCAGCAGGCACTAAACTTTATAGACATGTTTTTGATTTCTAGCATTTCTATCTTATGAGTTATTTTTAATTTTTATGATTGATATAGGGCAACGGCATATTTTTACTCTTTTTGGTAGCATTGATATATAAAATAATGTTGTTTCTCCGATAGACTCTTTGAAAAGTGTAGTGATCACACCTGCTCTGCATTTTGTAGCTAAAAGGAAGAAGATACTCAAACTGTGCTGCTGAGTTTGTGAAGAGACAAGGCCAGGTTGAGCAGATTCTGTGTTCTCCCGTTGTGAAACCCACATGACTTCAGAATTGTTGTCAAGGTCACCATTGGACCCCTTTGCTAAGCTCAGCTCTGGGCTCAAGGCCAGTGATCTTGGGCCTCTGCCATCGGTCTGTCTTTTGGAGCAAGGAATAGAAATCTGAATTCCACATCCATGTAATTTCTTCCTTTAGCTGCATGTGTGTCTACAGGGCTTTTTAACTTTTTCTGTTTTTCAGATGTTGAAATGACAGCGTTTAGCATTTCTAGGTAGAGATCTCTCCACTAGGGAAATGTAAAGGTGTAAGAACCATCACCCACCTGCCCCTGCTCTCCAGCCTCAGTTTAGCTCATAGATAAAAGGAAATCTTCAGTAGAGGGGAGACGCAGAAGGCAGCGTGAAAAGAATGGCTGCCACAGTGTGTAGAAAATGTATTTGGACATGATGATAGTATGTCTTCCCAGGAGTCCAGTTCATAATTTTAGTTTCTAATTGGAAGAAAAATTAGCGACACAGTACAGGCATAAGAAATAGAATCCTGATTTATATTTCAGAGTATATATAGATAATATATAGATACATAGTAGCTTTTATCTAGCTCCAGGCTCTATTGCACCTCTTTGGAAGAGATGATATTGAAACATTAGAGTGGGTACATATTCGGAAGTGAATTGGTGGGTGGAGTGGAGAATCCCTACAAGTCTTCACTTGCTGTGTCTTTTGGGGGTTATATTTTCATAACCTGCCTTCCTTTCTTCTATTTCTAACTCAAAGTATTCTAGAGGGATTATTAGGTTTACTTTAGTCCAACTAAAATTCTTTTCTGAGACAATCACAGTCCTCAGATGACTTGAACGTCTATATAATGCCTGATAACTCCATAACCTAATTGTGCTGTTCTTAACTCATGGATGCAAAGACATCTGCAAAGTTTAATGAAACCCTTTGTAGTGTGGGTCTATATTCAGCCTGCTTGCCAGAAGCATTCTATCATAGACATTAGGGACAACTTAAAGTTACAACTGCATGGGTGACCAAGGGGAAAGCTACAAAATCTCTGAGTTATTAAAAAGATAATTTCACTGAGTATAATTCAGTTATGAATCTATCAGTCAAGAAATCAGTTTACAGTTACCTTTCTTATTGCAATATATTGTTATGGTATATGATATAATATATTTTTGAGATCAATGAATAACATTATCAAAATATTTTTAAAGAATTGAAAAATCATTTAGAGCTAGAGATGCTGACTGATTTCCTATTTTAAGAGTCAGTTTTCTAATTTTAGCTGAACTTTGGCTTGTATTTTGTATACTAATGTTCAGTTAAAGATCATTTATTTCAACCTTTAATGAAGATTTGCTAAAAAGTACAAAAGAAGCTAAGTGCAATGCACAGATTTTACAGATAATGGTTCCTATTTACTATTTATTTACAAATTATTGTAAATAAATATTATTTACAATTATTTACAAATTATTGTGTAAATATTTTGCATGTACTGCATAAAATATTTTTAAAAGCCTATCAACGACTTTAAAAGGGATATCATGTTTGCTTTCTAGAATGTAAATGGAAATAAAACCAAAAGAATTATACATTAATTTTCTAGATATAATAAGTACTTAAAATGGTAGGAAAATATTTAGCACTTGTATCTCTAAAATGATTTGCTAACTAAGGTTCTTTTTCAGGATAATTTAGTAATTACTTTCAGCTAATAAAACTATTTTATTACTGCATAATAACAGAGTGAATGTTAACAGGATAACAGTCTAGTTCTACAAAATGTATTCATCCCTTATGGTTGTTAAATTTAATATTTCATTGAATTAGTATTTACTTTGCAAAAATGTTCCTATACAGGAGAACCTCTCAAGGAACTGTAACAAACTGGAACATATGTGAGTGGTCAACATAAGGAACTAGGCCTACTGTACTGGTGCATATATGTGGTTCATGTCCAGTCTATGAAAATTAGGTCTACTTAAGGAAGTGATCAATGCAGGGAGATGGTCAACTATGGAGATTCTATTGTATTGTGAATTTGTTTAATTTAAAATTTGCCTGCATATTTTCAGAACATCTATTTAATAAAGCAATATGTGAGGGTAACATTGTAGATCTTAGATATTTTCTACAATTATTTAATTTTATTTGACTTTTAAAATATATATCCTTATAGATTATAGATATCTATAATTAAAGTATGGTAATTTAAAATTATTTAATACTGGGATAATCAGATAATATTCACTTAGCAGTTATGTATTTTATATATATTCATAGATGGCATAATATTTATAGAAATTATAAATAGATTTATATATTTATAAAGGACATATATGATCTATCCTTGTTATATGCTGTGGAAGTTCTGAGCAGCTAACTCAAAAGATGTTTCCTATAATCACACACGTATATTTTTCCTATTTACAAGAATTTGGGGGCAAGAATCCCAATATCTAATATATTCCTATAATGTAACTTTTCTTTGTTTTCCTCCCTCCCCTCTCTCATACTCACACAGATGTTTGGATTGGGGGTGGGCAACTGACCCAAACAGGATGAATAAGGTATTTCTCTAGGAGGGGATTTGGAACTGTAATAAACAAGATTCCAGCCTCTCACTCCTTGATCTAGTTAATAGAGGAGAATCAATCGCTTTCTGGCGTGTGCACCAGAAGGCAGGATGCAGCAGAGGAAGATAGGCAGGCAGGTTGACAGACAGGAGAAGAATTCAGAAACAGGGAGAGAGTCCTGGTTACTGTGGAGCCCTGTGGACAGTGTATAAATTCCCCATTCGGTTTTCACGGTACATTTTAATTTTTTCCTTAACTGAGTTGGTGTGGGTTTCATTTACTTTAATAATATTCAAAGAAGCTTAAATTAATATATTATCTTAGAAACTTCTGTTTCATTTAAATATATTATGGACACTTCCTCATTTTACTAATTTAGTTCTAAAAATTTGGTTTTACATTGTGACTATTTGCTTATCACAATATTCATAAGTGGAAGTTCTGGGTTAAAGTATAAACATTCATACAGGTATTTGTCAAAATTTACAAATTATTTCCTAGAAGTATCTACCAAGCAATGGATTTTCTTACACTTTTACCAGTACTGGGTATTATCAGTAAACCATATTTGAAATTGACATTTCATATTAACAACAAATATATTTGAAAACATAATAATAGTGGAAATAGTATACCATACACAAATTTCTTAGTTTTTTATAGTTCTTAAATTTAATATTACATTTTATTAAAAATATTAAATCTGTAAGTTTTCATGACAAAAATTGAAGTCTGAAATATAAAAAAAGTTTCAATGCACTCTTGCAAAGGATAAAAAGCAAAGTTAAGCTTTTTAAATGTAATATGGAATTAAAATATTGAAATTCAGGTCTTTTTTCTTTATAATTGACCATCCTATATTTCATTAGATCATTATAAACCCTGAAGCACAAGAAGTTTATCTTCTTAAGTACTATTCATATTGAGCAACTAGTTTTTTAAAAATATGGCTAATAATCACTAAAATAAAATGTGTGTGACCAAATAACCTACTTGAGAAACTGTCTTATAAAAGTAAAAATACTGGGATAAAAGGACAAATCAAAAGGATATTGTTAAAAAACAGATTTTCATTATTAAGTATCCCCATAAAAATGGTAAAAATATGAATTTCTATTATTGATTGATATAATTATGGTACATCTCCTAAGAAATAGTGTAGCTGAATCTGTATATATTGTAGCTGCTGTATATATGTACATACCAATATAATTTTCTAATCCTATATTGGACCTTGCCCAACATAATGGCATTTTTTTGTTGTTTATAAACAAAAATAAATAAAAACACTGCATTATTTTTTACCCTAAAATGGATAATAAATCATTAGGTGAGTTTATATTCATGTTTTTCTCTTTTAAAATTGTAGGATAATTACAAATAATCCACCAACCTTTTCCCTACCCAGAATAAATTAGAGCTGAAGAGTGTGTGGGTGGCAGAAAAATTGAATTAGGAAGGGTTAAAGCCTATTATTTTGGGGACAGTAAGATGAGAGCCAGGGAAAGAGATTTTATATACATTGTTTTCATGTGCTTCTCTATTAACTTACATATTATAATGTACATGACTGATTTGGTAATTAAAATTTTTTTGACAAAAATTTATTAATAAAAAGAGCAAATAGAAGAAATAAAGGAGTTACCAAGAACAAATTAATTTAGGGAAAAATGTAATGACTTCTTATCTGGTAGTTGATATTAACATTTTCTCTGTACAAATTAGACTTTTTAAGTTAAATGTTTTATTTTGAAATAATTGTATATTCAAAAGAAATTGTAAGAAATGATGCAGAGATCCTCTTAAGTCTTTAGGCAGTTCCTCTGAAAGGTAATAATTTATAAAAACTACAGTACAACTTTATAGTAGGATATTTAGATCACAGATATTCCAATTTCCCCTGCTTTACATGTACTTGTGTGTGTGTGTGTGTGTATTGACCTAAATGTAATTTTTGATCACTCTTATAGATTTCTGTATCTACCACTGTAATCAAAATACAGCAGGGTTCAACAACACAGATGTCAGGTGTGGTTCTTGTATTACAATATCTACTTTCCTTGCCTCCCGATCCCTAACCCATGCAACAACTATGCACGTCTATAATTTTGTCATTTCTAGAATGGTGTATAAATGGAATGATCCAGTGCACACATGATCCTTTCAGGATTGCTCTATTTTACTCCAAATAATTCTCTTGAGATTCATCCAAGTTATTGATTGTGTCAGTAGTTCATTTGTTTTTATTGTTGAGTAGTATTCCACTACTACTCAACAATAAAAACTGTGGATGTACCATAGTTTAACCATTTACCCAGTGAAGGACAGCTGGGTTATTTCCAGCTTTTGCCAATTATAAGTAAAACAGCTATAAATATTTATGTACGGGTTTTTGTGTAAAATTTGAAAACAAGTTTTCAGTTCTCTGTAATAAGTGCTTAGAAGGACACGTGCCGGGTTGTATGGTAGTCCATACTGCTTAGTTTAAAACAAAACAAACAAACAAAAACCAACAAAACACTTTTGCCCCAGTGGTTTTACAGAATAGCTGCATCATTTTACATTCCCCTCAGCAAGGTATGAGTAATCCAGTCCTAATTAGCATTTTGTGTGCACATTTTGTTTTTTAATTTTGCCCATTATGGTAGATGTTAGTTGTGTTTTCAGATTATGCAAGGAAACAAAATTATTCTCACTAAGATGGAATCATTCAATTTTTTTTTTTTAAGAGTCTCATTTTGTCACCCTCAGTAGAGTGCTGTGACATCACAGCTCACAACAACCTCCAGCTCTTGGGCTTAGGCGATTCTCTTGTCTCAGACTCCCAAGTAGCTGGAACTACATGTGCCTGCCACAGCACCCTGCTGTCTATTGTTGCAGTTTGGTCGGGGCCGGGTTCAAACCTGTCACCTTTGGTATAAGGGGCCTGTGCCCTACCCACTGAGCCACAGGTGCCACCCTATTGTGTGCTTAATAAGTGATAAGTACTATTTCAAGTGCTGATGCTGTAGTAATAAAAACAAAATTAAGTTCTGGCTTCGATGGGAGTTTATGGTCTAGTGGTTTGGGTCATTTTAGTTTGGGTAACCTAGTAAATAAACCCCCCATCCCCTAGTTGATTTGAAAGCAACTGATAGGTACACTGGGATGTGTCCATGATACCTGACAATTCTTCTCACCATGTTTGGAGACAATGGTTCAGGTTGGTGGAAATAATGGACTTCTCAATACCCTGTATTAAGTAGAATTATCTGTTTGTACATAGGGAATATAGAAATGGCACAGGCCACCATTACAAAATGCTGTGTATCAGAAAACAACTGGTATACCTATCATTTGTGACAGGCATGTTCCAAAGATGGGATTCAGCATGGCTGGGCCATGCACCTAGGTTCTTTCTCATAACTCCATCCTCCAGAGAAAAAAGCGAATGGCAGGGCCCACTCTCACTGGGAGAGAGGCCAAGATTTTGCTCTAAAGCAGGGGTCCTCAAACTTTTTAAACAGGGAGCCAGTTCACTGTCCCTCAGACAGTTGAAGGGCTGGACTATAGTTAAAAAAACAAACAAAAACACAACTATGAACAAATTCCACACCGCACATATCTAATTTTGAAATAAAAAAAACAAAATGGGAAAACAATATTTAAAATGAATAATGAGTACAGTTAAATCAACAAACTTACCAGTATTCCAATGGGAACTATAGGCCTGCTTTTGGCTAATGAGATGGTCAATGTCTGGTACCATACTTGTCACTGCTGGTCATAACAAGTGATGCAAGTGTGCATCAATTAGTTTAGATCTGGTTGGAAATTTCAGATGTTTCATTCTGAAAAAAGTCTGTTCACAGACATAAGTGCTGCCAAAGATGGTTGCCATTTTGAGTGCATGGTTCCTAAGATTACGATATGTCTCACAGGGGAGAGATGCATAGAAATTAGGAAGGCTGCTTGACTTGAATGCATCTTTCAGAGAGTCACAATTCTGCAGTTCAGCCAGTTCCATTTCGCAAATCGTATTCACATTTTCACTGTCAATAGAAAATGGATTACGGAAAAGCTGTATGTCCTGTTCATGGAGATGAAGCTCTTTAAATCTAAATTGGAACTCCTTTTGGAATTTTTCCAGTGAATCCACACATGTTTTATTTGGGAATGCAAACAATGGATTTTCCACTAATAGATTTTGAGTTGTGCGGAGATGGCAGAAATTTTTCTCCTTCACTTGTTTGATGAGGAGGCCTAATTTTACTTCAAATGCTTTCACATGTGATTGCACATCACAGATGAGCTTCTCCTTTCCTTGAAGTTGCACAGTACCAGAGCTCTGGTACTTCTTTTTTTTTTTTTTTTTTTTGAAAGCAGAAAAGCTGTTATCGGTGGAAGTAAGTCCTAGAAATGTTTCAAAACTCTCCCTCGACTTAGCCAATGGACTTCCATGTGGTACGGAGCATCTTCACAGGCAACATGTAGCTCAGACAGAAATTCCTAAAATTGTCTGTGGTTTAGTGCATTAACTCTAATGATGTTAACACAAGATACCACAATTTTCATAACAGAGTCCCACTTCAGTGATTTACTACACAGTGCTTGTTGGTGGATGAGGCAATGTATGGCTATTGTATGAGAATGGTTATGTTTGTCCATCTCTTGGTTAATATGAGCAATTATTCCTTTCTTAAGACCCCACCATGCTAGGAGCACCATCAGTTGTCACACTGACTAGGTTTGCCCAGTCCAGCTCCAAACCATTCACAGTTTGGCAAAACTTTTCATAGATATCCTCTCCTGTAGTTGTTACTTTGATGCTTTGCAGTGCAGCAAGCTCTTCTGTGACTTCAAAATAGTCATTCGTCCCACGAACAAAAATTAGAAGTCGTGCAGAATCATGAACATCATTACTTTTGTCGAGTGCCAAGGAAAAATAGGAAAGTTTTTTTGTGGAGTTTTGCAAATGCTGATGCAAATTGTCTCCCATTTCTTTGATACTTTGTGTAATTGAGAGTCCTGAAAGATTCACTGTACTAAATAAATTGGCAATAGAAAGAAGGCATTCATTAACAAATTTTCCCTCCACGAACGGTCTGCCAGTGCATGCTATTAGCTTGGATGAAGTATTTAGCTATTTCTGCTTCACAAAAGTATTTTCCTGAGTTGTCAATGTATATTTCAGTTTTAATATTTTATCTTTTCTCACTTCTCCGACCAAACGATCATATTTATCTTTATGTTGAGTTTGATAGTGTTGACGCAAATTGTATTCTTTGAACACAGACACTGTATTCTGGCATATCAAACACACAGCTCTTTCCTTGTACTGCACAAAAAAGTAATAATAAGTCCACTGTTCTTTGAATATCCTACACTCTGAGTCAATTTTTCTCTTTCTTGATATCATTGTTTCCTAGGGATTCCAAATTGCTATTAGTAAAATACATATATATGTATATATATGTGTGCTCCAAAAATAATATACCAGCAATAAATTTGCCTACACAGAGACATATAGACTGCACTGCCCATCAATGCAGTCTGATTAGTGCCCATCAATGCAGTCTGATCAGTGTTTATCAATGCAGCCTTTCCAGTCCACATCATTTCAGCATCGCCAGTGCCCATATGGTGGAACTCTGTGTTTACCTCAGGCTCACACTGGTGCGGTATGGAAACAGGTATGATTACAGAGCCAGTTCCTCCACCACCTTTCCAGTTCACACTACCCCGTGTGAACTGCACTGCAATCTGTGAACTCGCACAGGAATCTGATTGCATGGGTGAGAAGACCCATGTGATCGGATTCCACTGCAGGAAAAAAGAAAGCACGTATGCCTTTTTTCTTCTGAATCTAATGTGAGCTCAGCCATATGCTTGTATGGCTGAACTCACACTGCTCAGAGATCACAACAGTGTGAACCAGGGCTTACACAGCACACAACATACAACATCATACACACCTGAATAGCAATCAGATTATAAATGTACTTACTGTCAATTAAATTGGGTGTCCTACTCCTTACTTGTCTACAGAGCTGGATTAAGTTCCCATGGGACCCTAGGCAGATAAGTTTGGGGCCCCCATTCGATAACACTGAGTACTGACCATTTGCATTAGCACCGACTGCTGACCATTTGCATTACATTGACTGCTGACAATTTGCATTAATACTGAGCACTAACAATTTGCATTAACACTGAGCACTTACAATTATCATTACCACTGAGCACTGACTATTTGCATTACCTCTGAGCTCTGACCATTTGCATTACCTCTGAGCACTGACAATTTGCATTAG
>CAUYPK010064369.1:0-10328 GCA_963574355.1 Loris lydekkerianus
TGTTTGCTTGCTTTACTTACTGTGTTCTTGGCTGTGCAGAAGCTTTTTAGTTTGATCAGGTCCCAGTAGTGTATTTTTGAAGCTGCTTCAATTGCCTGGGGGGTCCTCCTCATAAAATACTCACCCAGACTGATTTCTTCAAGGGTTTTCCCTGCAGTCTCTTCTAGTATTTTTATAGTTTCATTTTTTCATATACCTTTTGTCCATTTGTGTGTCTGTTTTTGATAAATGTCAGATCCGTTGCCCATTTTTAACCAGATTGTTTCCTTATTGTTAAGTTGTTTGAGTTTCTTTTAAGTTTTGGATATTAACCCCTTATTAGATACATGGTTGGCAAATATTTTCCCCCATTCCATAGATTGTTTTTTCACTCATTGACTTCCTTGGCTGTACAGAAGTTTTTTAGTTGGATATAATGCCATTTGTCTTTTTTTGCTTTTGTTACCTGTGCTTTTAGGGTACATACTTAAAAATAATTGCCTCAACCAATGTCATGGACCTTTCGTCGTATGTTTTCTTCTAGCAGTTTTATAGATTCAGGTATTACATATACGTCTTTGAGTCACTTTGAGTTGATTTTTTTTTTTTTTTTGAGATAGAGTCTCACTTTGTTGCCCTGGGTAGAATGCCATGGCTCAGGCAATCTACCCACCTCAGCCTACCAGAGGGCTAGGATTACAAGGCGTGAGCCACCCTGCCCAGCCATTTAGAAGTTTTTAATCAAATAAATAATTGTTCTAACCTTTTATTTTGATAATTGTATCTTCATAAATGACCTAAAAGGAATTCAGAATTTTTTAACTCCTTGTAGTTCTAACCGATGACTTGGCCAAGGAGGAGGAGATGACCCTGGATCTAGCCTGTGTTGTGTTCCTCTTCTCTCCCCACTTCCAGCTCTAACTCATCCTGCAAGGGGGGAGTGTTCACACTCATATGTGGAGGTAATCCAGCCCCCACAAATGAGCTTGTCTACACTTTCTCAAACAGCTGCCCCTTAGCAGCAGGGTCCGAGGTATTCAGAGTGCAATTAGAAGAGGGACAACGGCTCTAGGTGGGTATGCCACCTGCATATCTGTTCCCTAAAGGGAGGTGTATGGCTGGAGAATGGCCAGAAAGGACCTTTAAAACCCAGGGCCTAGAACACTGGGTAGAAGAACAGTCTGATCTACACTTAAATTCACTTTGTCACCTTCAGTATTCCCTGGGAAAAAAAATTAGCTAAAACAGTCGCCTTACAGATATAAAACCTCTCAGTCTATGTATCTTATTAGTAAATTCTATTCCATCGTTATAGAACTATAAAAATATTCAAACCACTCTTTATATGTCAACTTTCAAAAAAGATATTGCTTTTAAATTGTTTTGAAGATATTAATCAACAGAGGTAGTCAAATTCTTTTACATAGGATACAGAGAGGAAATTGCTAAAAGTAATTCATAAAACAGTAATTCATAGATTCTATTTTTTTCCAAATCTAATTTACAATTTAAACAGATGGAGATAAGTTTCATTTTAGAAAGGTGTGCCTTTGACATCTAAAAATAAAATGCATATGGATGAGTAAAACAATATGCCATACCCTGCAAACTTTTATTAAAAAAGAGGTCCAGGAATAAGTGTCAAGAGAGGGAAAGGTCCAGGGTCAGTCTCACTGAGGTTTTCCTCAGGTTTTCTCATTTAAATCCCTTGACCCATCCACAGCTGACTCTCAGGAATTCTGGCCTAAATGCAAAGTTCTTTTCTTTGGTTCCATTTAGCAGAGCTGGCATGTGCTGACATTTCCAAAATATCTTCACTAAACAGTAAGAGCAAAGTAAATGGAAATAACTAGAGAAAAATATACATAACTTAAATATGGCCAGCCTCATTTCCAGAGGATGATTTCTGCTCCTGGGCTAATGAGCTGCGTTTTAACACCCCCAGTTTGTAATTTCTCAGGCAGCTCACATGGTCTTCTTTCCCCACAGGTTTCCTGCCTCTCTCTTGGCTGGAAGCCTCTGGCTATCATCAAATCTTTCTTGAATCCCAGGAATAATTTAATCAACCGTTTTGTCCAGTCCTGTGGATGAGAATCAGATTCCCAGATGCATATCCATACATTCCTTTAGAACCTCCCACACAAACCCTGTTTTCAATTAGAAGGAAAAATCTCCTACAAAACTAATTGTGAAGATTTTGTTGATTGATAAACAAATAGATACACTTAAGTGATCAGCTGTCTGCATAGCTGAAGAACTCAGAAGAGACCTTTCTCCCTTCTCCAAATATAACACAGGGAAATGAACATGGTCAGTGTGCCACCCATAAAGGCACACTGACCATGGAACCGGCCGCGTGCAGTGGCACAGCATTAGTGCAGCCCAAATGAAAATGAGTTTAAAATTGTTTTTAGGAAAATTCCCTTATTGCAGCCAGAGAGGACGTTCAATAGTATTATGAATAAAATATGATAATTCTTTCTTTTTTGCCCTGTTAGGATCTACTTTTAAAGTGGAATCCAATTTAGAATGTACCAATCAATACAGTAGCTACTAGTCACATGTAACTATTTAAGTGTTAGTTTAATATTTATTAAAATTCAGTAAATTGAGGTCCATAGTCACTAGCCACATTTAAATCCTCAATAGCCACATATTCTATGGGACAACTCTGATCCAAAGAATATTATTACCATTGAAAAGGGGCAGAATTCAAAACTTTTTTCCCTGTTATTACAGTATTAATTAGAACACTAAGGACTCAGACAGGAGTGAAATAAAACAGGAAACAGGAGGTTCAGGGCTCACGAATAGAAAAAAAAAGGTTGTTTTAGTATGTGTCAAGAATTAAGGTATTTTCTCAGGAGGAGGTTTGGTAAGCTCCCACCTACTGGGTACAATGTATGGGTGAATGGTACACTTCCTGGGTGAAGGTCACAGCTCAGACATCACCTTAAATGCAAACAATGTAACCTAATCTTATTTATCCTCATGTTAATCCTCCTGGAGAAAGAATTATGACATTTTCAACCTTTTGGAAGGAAGCCACGCCTATTTAACAATTGATGAGTAGAAAGAAATCAATGCTTACAGTGGATTTTAAGGTGCACAAATAGAGAGTAAGACTACATTTTTCAGGTGCGTGAACTGGAGCCCCAGTGCACAGCCTTGCAGGTAAAAGGTACAAGAGAGAAGAATCCAGAGAGTCAGGAAAAAGAGCGATCCAGACCAGACCAAATATTGCTGTCTTGCTAGCCAGTCTGGCTGTCCCCAGTTCCTCAGTGAGAAAGAATTATAAATTGATATCAGAACCCCAGTGCATGTAAGTAGTCACTTGCATATGATTTTGCTTAATTACATAGTAAAATTATACATAGTGAAAAAATGACAGGATGTTGCATGGTATTCATGCTATGGCAAAAAAAAAGAAAACAGTTGAAAAGTCTTTGTGAAAGTTAGAGCTATGAACAAAGCAGATATAAAATGTAAGAAAATCTAGAAAGCAGATAGACCAACATCATTTACTCCTACTTGGATGAATTATTTTACTAATTTTTGTTTATGTTACCTTGAAATACAGATCCCCTAAGTCATATAGTGCAGATACATGATTTGGTTAATTCACTCTTTTTTTTCCCCAAAGGTTTTGGTATGGTAAATAAAATTTTTTGAGGAACAGCCATCACTGCCGTGTTTTTGCTGCTGTTTTCCACTGGATCTCCTACCCATTTGATAAGCCATAGGCTTATAGGCTGGTGAAAATTTGCTCCCGCAGCAGGTTGTTTTTGATAAAGGAACCCAGAACTTGATTCAGTATGATAAACAGAGTAATATTTTTTTCTCTTCTTAAATAATGAAATCAAGAATTACACACACCCACACACAATTTTGCTGTCCTCCTTGCTATCACCTGTGACGTAGTGTGTCTCATGACATATTTTAGAGGTTCATATACCTTCTAGTTCTCTACCCTCAATTATCAGTAGATTTCCACAAAACTATGTATTTTAGGCTACGTTGAAGTGAAAATTATAAAGTTCAGTTCATACCAGTCTAAGTGTCACAGGGGGATAAGCAAAGTTGATTTAGACAGGACTAAAAGAACCATGCCCCTACCTGACAGCAGGATGTCTTGCCACTAGGACTAGCACAGTAAAAAAACTAATTCCATTTATCCCACCACTTTCTCCGTGTCCCTTAATGGCCTCTTGCTCTTCATGTTCCTTTTTGTCCAATTTGTATTTCACGGACCACTTAATTTCTCCAATAAAATTTCTTCAATTCTTGCACTGCTTTCTCTAATGGGCTAAATGCTAATCTTGTTAAAACACAACTACCCCGCCTCCTCTTGCTTTGCATCTGGAGAGCTAAACGTCGCCAGAAAAAATTACACATAGAATTCACCCTACCTTTGGCATCTTAGTCCTCAAAGCTGCTCTTTATACAACACAGCAATCATATGACTTTCCCTGCAGCTTTCTTTTTTACTCTCAAAAATATTTTGTGTTTTCTTTTCCATTCTCAAATCTGCTACCCTATATCATTTAAAATCCTCAGCTGATAATCATGCTTCATTCTTCGTTGAGAAAAATAGAACTTCTTGCTTCCCTCTTCACCCATCTACAAACCTATTTGCATCTTATTCTGCCCTCTCTTTCTCGCTCTCTTTCATCAGAGGTCAATGCCCTGCACTTGTCCTGGACCCCAGTTGCTCTGGCCACCTCAGGGACTTTGATTCTTGAGTTAGCCCCTCCCTCCATTGTATTATCAGCCTCTCCCCAGCTGTGGGAGCATTTCCAACAGTACACAAGTGGGCTGTAGCATTGATCATTCTCAAAAGCCTCCCTTGATCTTACCCTCATCTCCCCGGTCACTGTACTCTTCTCTTTTCCCTTTCATGGCTGAATTTGCCTGCCCTCTGCCTTCCTATCCTCTCGATGGGCCTCGTCAACCTGGCTTCTGCCCTACCGTTCAGATCTCGTTAAGAACCACAGCTTGGTCTTCGTGAGTTCCATATGGCCAAATCTAATACATACCTTTCTATCTACATCGTACTTGACCTTTTACATGCATCTGACAAGTTTACCAATTCTTCCGTGAAGCACTGATTCATCCTTTTTGCTTTCCATGAGACTGCATTCTCATGATTTTCCTCCTACTCTCTGAGACTCCTTTTTCAATTTCTTCATGGTTCTCTTTCTATTAATATGATGTGTGACCTACTGGTAGTAATTATTAAGCATGCATTTTACATTTGTATTATTTTAATCATGGTAAACATAAAATCATGGTAACCATGAAGTCATGGTAATCATAACACAAGATTTCTTTTGCAGATAGTTGACTTGAGGATAAAGAAAGTAAACATACTGATTTCCTGAACCAAAGGGAAATGTCTAAGGAAATGTTCTGGGTGGATGGTTGAAAATATTGAGAGAATGTGCAAGTCTAACACAGTCTACCTACAAGGCTCAGGATTTACTTCCAAACTAAGTTAAGTAAAGAGACATCAATGAAGATTAAACCACATTACTTTAATAAATAAAATGAGAATAAATTTTAGGCTCCAGAACCATTTTTAGGGACATTTCTTCTCCTAATCATCAAATTGTATTTTTTAAAATAAGCTTTCAATTTTGCAAATAACTTGAGCCAGCAAATATATAAATTTTGAACTTCTATATGTTGGGGTTTCTTTATTTTATATATGTGTGTGTGTGTATGTGTGTTTGTGCGCACATGTGCAACTATATGTGTGTGTGTGTATATATATATATATATATATATTTTTTTTTTTTTTTTAAGACCAGAGTCTCACTCTGCTACCCAGGCTTGAGTGCCATGGTGTTAGCTCAGCTCACAGCAACCTCAAACCCTCCTGGATTTAAGCAATTTTCCTGCCTTAGTCTTAGGAATAGTTAGGAGACAGGTGGCTGCCACAATGCCCCCGCTAATTGTTCTCTTTTCTTTTCTTTTTCTTTTTTAGTAGAGATAGGGTCTCACTTCTGCTCAACTCCTGAGCTTAGGGGAACCACCATGCCTGGCCCAGAAGTTGGGGTTTCTAAGCTTCTCTTCACAATGTGATTCCTCCATCCAGATCTCTTCTCTGAGGTAGACACTGTTGTCTAGCTTCTAAGAGGAAAACAATACGGTGTAATAAGACAAAATGTAAATCTTATATGCCCAACAAGGCAAAAAAAATTAATAAGAATTGTAAAAGAAAAGAAGAAACAAAGTAAAAGGCACTGTAAATATTCTAAAATTTCCTTATTTTGAATAGCTGAAAGTCAACGGAGAAGTATAATACAAAATTGCGTAGTACAGAATAAATAGAGGGTAGAAGAGAAAGTCTATTAATTTGACTAATGCTTATGGTAAGAACACAGTAGAAATGTCTGGAAAAAGAGAATTAGAGAATTCTATAAATTTGTAATTATAAGGATAACAATTAAAAGAATATAAGCCTTCCAGTTTCAAAGAAGAAATACACAAGAAAAAAAAAAAAAACAAAGGAAATGATCTACTAGTAAAATATTTTTACTTATTAATTAATTTTAGAAATAGGGTCTCCATCGGTCACATAGGCTAAAGTGTAAAGCTTTGATCATAGCTCACTATAAATCCTTGGATCAAGAAATTCTCCTGCCTCAGCCTCCCAAGTACCTAAGACCATAGTCACACACCACTGTGTCCAGATAATTTTTCTAATTTTTGTAGAGACACGGTCTCACTATGTTGCCTAAGCTGTTCTTATACTCATGGCCTGAAGTAATCTTTCCTCTTCAGCCCCTCAAAGTGCTGGAATTATGGATCTGAGGCACTGCGCCTGCCCATGTTTTTGAAAATATGAAACAATTACAAAAGTAGCATAAAAAATTGAGACCAGATACATCTGTCAAATTAATGAATATAAATGGACTAAACTCATCTATTAAAAGAGAAGTATATTTATATTGTGTTATAAAACAAAGTAAAATTCAGTGCTAAATTCAGTAGATATACCTAAAAAAAAGTATTTCTGTACCGTTGAAAATAAAGGATAGGCCAAAATAAATTAGGCATATGCAAACAAAAAGAAAGCATGGATTGTGATCTTAAACTAGATGTGGCCAAAAACTTTTAAACGAAAAAAGAAGTCATCTTTATAATGTTTAAGTGCACATTTCAATAGGAAATATGAGTCATTTATATCTGTGTGTCAAATAAAATACCATTCCCATTTACTGTATAAAGAAAAAATAGAAGGTGATGTAATAAGAAGCACCTTAGTGGTGGGAGACTAAGCACCTCCATCTATAATAGATCAAGAAGACAAAAAATAAGTAAAATTACAATACATCTAGGTAATATCATGAGTAAGATAGTCCTTCTTGTGAAAACAACAAACTCTTTAAATTTAAATAACTATTTTTAAAACACAGAACATATTTTTAAGTGTCCACAGGACAACTCTGGTCACAAAGCAGTAGAGTAGAAATTAATAGCAAAACCAAATTACACAAAGCCGCTACCACTTGTAACTTGTATAGGGCAAATTTAAACTAAAATTGCAGACTGTATAGGACATAACAACCATGAAAAGCTATGTCAGAGCCAATGAGATACTAAAGTCATGTTCAGGGATAATGTTACAGCTGTAAAATACTTCTATTAATGGAGGCTGAGGTGCATGGATTGCTTGAGCTCAGGGGTTCTAGACCAGCTTGGGCAAGAGCAAGAACCCATTTCTATTAAATATAAAAAAGAAAAAAATTAGCTGAGTGTTGTGGTGCCTGTAGTCCCAGCTGGTTGGGAGGCTGAGGCAGAAGAATTGCCCAAACCTAGCAGTTTGAGGTTGCTGTGAGCTATGATGCGTGGCACTCTACCCAGGGCAACAGAGTGAGGCTCTGTCTCAAAAACAAAAAGAAAAACAAAAAGCAAAAATCTAAACTTCTATTAATAAAAATATGAATTAATAAATTAGAAAACAATAATAATTAATCCAAGTTAAAGAAAATCAAAGAATTAAGAGATACATTTTATTAGAAATAAATCTAAAATTAATAATTTAGAAAACATAAAAGGAATAACATTAATAAATATATACAAGAGTTATTTTTTAAAAACAGCAATACATATACTGGATGACTTTAACAACAAAAAACAGAGAAAGCACAAGTACATACAATGAGAAATGAAAAGGGAGAAAGAAATATTTATGCAGAAGCTGTCAAAAGAATCTTGAGACTCTGCTTACTTCTGTCATAGATAATTTTATTACCTATGAAAATAAAGTTGAAAACAGGGATGAATAGATGAATGGACCTTGAAAAGAAGTTACAGTCTTTGTTTTAGCAATAAGAACTAGCTTATCCAGGATATTATTTAGGTCTACTATAACTATGTAAATATAATTTGTCAAACTAGTCCCCCAAAGAGACAGAAAATCAAGATTAACTAATTATTACAGAAGAAATAAAGTAGAAACCTAAACCTCCTTTCCCCTCTCTTGATAAAATACACCAGACCCAGAAGTTTCACAGAAAGTTCATAGGAAACAGATAATTCCAATGCCATTTAAAATGTTTCAAGGCATAGACAAAGAACAAAACTTTTATAATTGTTTTAATGAACCCCAATAACTGCATGGAAAAAGTCACACACACCAATCTTATGACTGTGGATGCAAAGTTTCTTTTTAAAAAACTGCAAGTAGAATTCAATTGCACAATAAAAATACAGCAGACTGACCAAGTAAGATTGATTCAAAAAATGCAAGGATCATTCAATGTAAGGAAATCTAAAATAGAGTAATTCATTACATTAATAGATTCTAAGAACAAAATCATAATTTCATTTCTATATATGCCAAAAGGTATCTGGTTACCTTCAATATCTACTATTGGTTTAAGCAAATAAATCTAAGAAAAATAGTAGGAATAGAAGGAAATTTCCTCCACATGATAAGGCATAGTTACTTAAACCTGAAAGCTAGCATTATGCTGGGTGGATAACACTAGAAGCATCCTCATTAAAGTCAGGAACAAATAAAAGATGTTCTACAGATTAAACATGGATGATTATTTAACACTCTTTTGGAGCTACTAGCTAAATGCAATTAGAGAGAAAAAGGGTTAAGAGGGGGTATAATTATCAAAGACAAAATATAAATCTTATATGCCTGAAAAGGTAAAATAAGAGACATTAATAAGAGTTGTAAAAGGGAAAAAGGAACAAAAAAGTAAGTGTCACTGTAAATACTCAGATTTTCTTATCTCTAACAGCTGAAAGTCAATAGAGAAGTATATTACAAAATTGTGTGGTACAGAATAGTCATGATATGGTATGATTAGATAGTTGGAAAATTTAGGCTCAAACAATCTTCCCACCTCAGCCTCCCAAGTAGTGGGAATACAGGTGCACACCACTGTGGCTTTAAAGTGTTACAATAGTCACAATAGTCTTAAAAGTGTTCTTTGGAGAAGATTTTTTTTTTTTTTTTTTTACTTTTTATTGGGGATTCATTGAGGGTACAAGATGTGTCACACGCTAAGAAGCATTTTTAAACCAAGTTATTTTGGGTATCTATGAGATGACTGGGAATCTCTTTTTCAGAATGAATTTGTTCTTCACTAGATTAAAATTCAATATCTCTTACATTAGACAGAAAACAGACTTTTATGATCCATAACCAACTTGACTGAATTATAGTAACATGGCAATGGAGAGATGACAGGTGTCATTTGTATGTGGGAAGAACATGGCAGCATGCTTTGATGGATTTCACCATGGTTCAGGATGAGAATCTTAGCCTTTTAAAATATTTTTAAAGAAAAAGACCTAAAAGAAATCTTGCATTTATAGTAATTAAGGAAAATGAAATAAATATACCAAGAACTCATGAAAGCATATAATGTCACTGTTTGTTTTCTAATACCTCAAACTTTAAATTACAAACACAGTAGAACTTTCATAGTTGACCACTTCCCTACATTGACCACATCCTTAAATTGACCTAATTTTCATATACTGGACATGCACCATAAGTACACATCTGTATGGTGGGCCTAGTTCCCTAGTTCACCTCCTTTTGTTGACCAGTTGTTTGCAGACCCTTGAATGGGCGACTTAACAGAGGTTCTACTGTACACAATTTCATCAAAAACATACATTTTCTTTACATATTTATAATTAATGTTTATATCAATTTGATAAATTAAAATGATTTATAGGCTGGGATTAAAGATGGCGGCTGAGTAACAGCTTCCCTGTAACTGGGCCTGGCGAATCTGGGGAGACAAGACTCCAGACATCTCTGGCCGGTGGGACCTGCCTACAATCATCCCCTTGAGGACACAGAGAGCCAGCAA